>JAEVFN010000060.1:1189849-1482731 GCA_030449075.1 Murraya paniculata
CACCGCCACCTCTGTTCATCATTTTTTGCCACGCATTGATTAACACCACCACCATTGATCAAGTTCTCTCTACCAGCACAACCTTTCTAACTATTCGCCATTGTCGATCGACGCACCAATCGCCAGAAACGAAACTCACAAAAACTGTTGCTGCTTACCTCAAATTTCAGATCGAACCACTGACTTTTTGGAAAAATATCCACCACCATCAGATTCACCATCCTCAAGTCTTCTATAACCACATTGCATCAAAATGAGTCCTCGATAGCAGTCAAAAGCAATTCCAGTCATGGTTTACAGCACCTAAGACTAATAACGAAGGTGAAACAGATTGGGATGATAGCCCAACTTTACATTATTATTCATTCCCAAAACCTTAGCTGTTCAATGAGACTCATTATAATCTAACAACTTGCCAGCCAACCGACAAATAAAGAGGGTACGGTGCCTCTTGGGCATGGTAACTAGACCCCACTTATACATATACAAAAGTTAAATTTTGAAATAAGTTTAATTATCAGCTAATTGTAAATAAACAAAAAGGTCAGAAAATATGATATTGTCTATGATCATTTAATTCATTTAATTTATTCTAATACGGGTAAAACAAGTCGATATCATTAATTGTTATTGAAATTCCCTTTTAGTTAGCAAAGATTAGCCTATCAATTAGCTAAATTGATCTATTTAGTCAACATTTCGCGCGAATTTAAAAATATCTTCCTTTTATAAAAATATTTAAATAACTGAGAAGTAGCCACATAAACCTGTTCTTTTGTCAAACCCAAGTTAATTCTATGAACAACTAAGTTGACCGTCCAATAAAATATTGACCACAACTGAGAACCAATCGCAACTCTCCAGCAAAGCAACCTCCCTACCTATCACCGTAAACCTATCTGAACTAGGAAACACCAATTAAAAATTATTTTAAGATCGCAAAATTGTTTTTCTAAAAAGAAAAATCACTAAATTGTTATTATAGGTCTTATTTTAACATCCACGTTATTGGTTAATTGTTTATTATTTCCCAATAATAAAATAGTTTTTTCATTTATATGAAATAGGTCCCCGATTTGGTAATTTTCATCTTAATAATTGAAATACCCTTTAGATTTAAGTTACATTACATAAGAATAACATGAACATGTCAATAGAGATAGTTGTGGAAAAACAGAAACATCGGGACCTCAAATACAATTTTTCCCATTTTTAACCAGAAAAGGAAACCCGCCACGCGACTGAATGGTGGTCGTTGAAGATTCAACTTTCAGATTTGTCGTTAAAATGAAATTACAAATATACCCAAAGGAAAAGGAAAATCAGACGGAACAATATTTTGAGTAACTTCAACAACTAGAATTGGAAACGGAGGCACGCAACCACTGTGTTGTCCACGTTCTTTTTGCTCGTCCACATTTTGTTCTCAACACTTATTTAGTCAATTAATTTTCTTTTTATAAAAAAAAAAATCAATTTTTAGGTCATTTTTCTTAAATCCCAATAAATCTCTCAGCTTCTAGATTCATTTCTAAGACTTGATGGTCACTCTTTCTTCTTCTTGTCTTGTGAGTATCTTCATCTGGGTTCTCTTTAGTTTCAAACAAACATTATTCAATTTGCGTGTATTCATGTCTTTTAAGTTTAAACTCTTCTGTTCTGTTAACTAACTTAGTGCATATGTTCATTCATGTTTAGAGAATTAGAATTAATACTTGGTGGGTGACTATTTAGTGCTCATTTGTTTTTATCTTTTATTTCATTGTCTTGCTTTTCAGTTGAGTTTTTTTATTTCATTGAGTGTTCTGGCTTGGGATTTGTTGTGTTAATAGTATAATTTTCATGTTTCCCATTATAGCTTACATTCACTTGCTTTAATTCTTAGTATTGTTATTTGGTTTAGCATCAGTCTAATTTTTGTATTGATATCAATCCATAGGTGTTTGTCGATTGAATGGCGGCAATACTGGCTTCACAAGGCTGTTACTGCCACAACATTGATTTGATAAACCAAGGAAGAGCTATGGACAATCTTAGTTTCTCGAGTTCCATATCAAGCTTTGAGAGGAAAACATGTAATCCAACTTTGACTCAAGCATTTCGGTTTCATGTTCAAATGCGGCAAACTGAATCTACCTCAAGAGTTGGAACCAATGGACGACCGGTTAAGATGGTACCTGCTAGTGAGGTAGTGAAAAGGAATGATCCACCCAATGGTAAGGTTAATAAGACGGTCAATGGGACAAAGCAGGTCATTAATGTAGCAAGTTTAGTTAAGAAAAATTCTACTTCGGCCCTCATTAAGGCACTGAAAGGCAAGGGTTCAAATGAACTTCCACCAGTGGAGGATCTGAAGGTTGTGCCTTCGGATGAAAGTTTCAGTTGGGCTAATGAGAATTATAATTCCTGGCAAAGGACTATAGATGTTTGGTCATTTATCCTTTCATTACAAGTCCGTATTCTGTTTGACAATGCCAAATGGGCCTATTTGGGAGGCTTCTCAGAAGATAAACAGGTATATGATGCTGCCAGATTGGCTCCAAATTTTGATCAGTTATTATCACTATTGATTTCATATTTGGCCAAGTTTCTCATCATTTCTTGCTCTCTTGGACTTGAATCCTTCTTTTTTTTTTTTTTTTTGTGGCTTCTGGTTTTTTTTTGTTAATAATTATCTTCCATTCAGAAAAACAGAAGACGAAAGACTGCCTCATGGCTAAGGGAGAGTGTACTGCAGCTTGGTCCAACTTTCATTAAACTTGGGCAGTTATCTTCGACAAGGTCAGATCTTTTTCCACGTGAGTTTGTGGATGAGCTTGCCAAGTTACAGGTACTACTTATCTGTCTTTAAAATTTAGCATTGAATTTCCGCAACATCATTTGATCTTGTAGGTGCTGATATCCTGTAATCCACATACCTAGTATTACCTTTTACGTTTCATATAAATTTTATGTTTGTATTCAATAAAATTCAGGATAGGGTTCCTGCCTTCTCTCCAGAGAAAGCAAGACGCTTCATCGAGAATGAACTTGGAGCTCCCATCAATCAATTATTCAAAAAGTTTGAGGACCGGCCAATTGCTGCAGCTAGTCTTGGTCAGGTGTTTGATTCTTGTTACATTCCTCTTTTTTCTTATTGAACATCGTACGTTATAAATGGTTTGTCCATTTAACTTCACTTACGAAGCTTGAATAGTGTTGTCATTGTTAAAGTTCTTAACATTTTATTTAAGTTTTACTTCAGATGATTCCTATTCGCTGATTTGAATTTCAAAGGACACCATCTATAGGTACATCGTGCAATCCTGCATAATGGAGAGAAAATTGTTGTGAAGGTTCAAAGACCTGGTCTCAAGAGACTCTTTGACATTGATTTACGTAAGGAATGCACTTGTTCTGTCAATTTGACTGTAGTGATACTGTAGTTTCTTTTAATTGTATTTATTTGCTTTATTTCTCATTTCCCTTATTATGCGGTTTCATCAACTAAAACAATGTTTTTAGTTCTTGTTTCTGTTCGAAGAAATGAATTTATATTGTCCTTTATTCCTGCTTCTTCCACGCAGGAAATTTAAAGCTAATCGCAGAATACTTTCAAAGAAGTGAAACATTCGGTGGTCCAACAAGAGACTGGATTGGTATATATGACGAATGTGCCATGTAAGTATTAAGTATTGTCACTTTTTTGTTAGGTATTTTTCCTGGATCATGAAACTCTAAATAGGATCGAGGTGTGTAAACAACATGTTGTGTTGTTCAGTTGGTTATTTCTTTACTTTTGATATAATATATTTATGCATTATTGATCTTTGTTATAATGGATCTGATGAAACACGAAGTTTCCAGAATTGTCTCAATGAAGTGTAACACAGTTAACTCATGCTATGCTTACCTTATTGATTTCAGGATTTTGTATCAAGAAATTGATTACATAAATGAAGGAAAAAATGCTGATAGATTCCGTCGAGATTTTCGGAATATAAAGTGGGTGCGGGTACCTGTATGTTTCTACTTCAAGACTACAAAAATTAAGTGGCACTTAATCAAAAAGTTGTGCAAAAATTTTCTCAAACTTCTCATCAATTATGCCTATAAACTTATTAATTTTGCAATTTCTAGTGAACATAGATCTAGTCTTCGAAGTTTAGAGCCTCCTGTGGATTCCTAACTGGAATTTTGTTCCCCTTTGTAGCTGGTGTTTTGGGATTATACTGCTACGAAGGTGTTGACATTGGAATATGTACCAGGTTTTAGCCTAAACCTCTGTAATTTTTTTTTTTTTTAAATTCAAAATGATAATAGGAATTTGCACTGCATGGTTACACATTAATTTTGTGAAACTGAAATGTAATGGGTTGAGATTGTTACTTTTGTATCAGGAGTTAAGATCAATGAGTTGAAAGCACTAGATTTGCGGGGTTATAATCGTTCTCGAATTGCATCGCGTGCAATTGAGGCATACTTGATTCAGGTAATTGATATTAATTTTTGACAATATGATGACTATTAAGTACCTCCATTCATTGTACAACTGTGAAAATATAATGTTAGTTACCCCGCTTATAATGTAGTCATTTACAGTATCTTTCTAAAAGTGCAGATACTCAAAACTGGTTTCTTTCATGCTGATCCTCATCCTGGAAATCTTGCTGTCGATTTAGATGAAGCACTCATCTATTATGATTTTGGTATGATGGGAGAGATCAAATCCTTTACCCGTGAAAGATTGCTCGATCTTTTCTATGCAGTTTATGAGAAAGATGCAAAAAAGGTCTACTTTCTATCTATAAACTGCTCCTTTGAGTTTTCTTCTGTCAAAGTAAGTTGATAAGAGTTTGGCACCCATCTACTGAAATGGGATGGATAATTTATTTATAAATGAAAGTACATCAATTTTTTTTTTCTCCTTGCTTGTTAGCCAAAGCTGAGCAGTGAGCAGCTATTGTGCAGGTTATCCAAAGGTTGATTGATCTTGAAGCACTTCAACCTACAGGAGATATGTCATCGGTAGGTCATCACGCCACACCTTTCAAGTGTCAACATTTGAAAAGGGAATGTGTACTTCGTGGTTATTGAAAAGGAAATGTGTACTCTGGTTATTCTCTAGTATCCATTTTGCAGTAGAACTAATTGTTCATTCTTCTCCTAGGTGAGGAGATCCGTGCAATTTTTCTTGGACAATATGCTAAGCCAGAGTCCGGATCAGCAGCAGACTTTGGCTGCAATTGGAGAGGTTTTATTAATTTTTCAATTTAGATAGTTTGTGAACACCATTATGTAGCATATATCAGTACGTAAAGGTCATTTGTTCGTTTGTTCTGTTTTTTGTAGGATCTGTTTGCAATAGCTCAAGATCAACCATTTCGGTTTCCATCCACCTTTACTTTCGTTATGAGGGCATTCTCCACACTTGAAGGTCCTCTCACTCTGACATTTGCCAGAAAAGTTCACTTCCAAATCACATTAGACTATATATCTCATTTATGCTATGTAATATTTGAACTTTCTCACTAAACCAGGAAAATTTGATTAACTGCGGCTTACTTCAATGCTATTTACTGCTTTATTCTGAGTATCATTGTCCCCTTACAGGTATCGGCAACATTCTTGACCCAGATTTTTCCTTTGTTAAGGTTGCTGCACCTTATGCACAGGTGAAATTCACTTCCCTTGAAATTTCATGCATGGTTTGGTAATCATTTCTATGGTTGAAACTTGAATAGCTTAGTATTCATTGTTCATTTGTTTCTACCGTGCCTTCAGGAGCTGTTGGATTTAAAACAGCAGCAGCGGTCTGGAACACAGTTAGTGGAGCAGATCAGGAAACAAGCCGATGATGTATTCTCTTTGCTTCTTTTTCCTATTGTCGCCACTTTTTATTTTTTATTTCTTTTGGGTTGCTATGAAAACAAAAATATTTTTTAAAAAATAAACTAATAAATACTGGTTACTCTTCTGACAAATTGACAATTATGTTAGAAATTAGAAGGCTGAATTTCAATCACTGCTAGTATTAACAACATATCCATGTATTTTCAGGCTAGATCTTCGACGATGTCCATGCCATCCAGGGTTCAACGAATAGAAGAGTTTGTGAAACAACTTGAAGCAGGAGATTTGAAACTCCGAGTCCGGGTGCTTGAGGTAATCATCTCTTAATAGTTTCAGAACTCACTGGACTGTGTATTTAGCGTTTGAAATCACTCTTTATATATAATTTGACTGCTTTGATTTTGAATGGCTATATCTACGTTTACCAGTCTGAAAGAGCAGCTCGAAAAGCAACAATACTGCAAATGGCAACGATGTACACAGTTTGTGGGGGTACCCTGCTGAATCTGGGGGTCACATTCACTGGTCAAGGCAGTCAAATTATTGCAAATGGATCATTCATCGGTGCAGGTGATCCCTTGGATGCTGATATTTCTCAATTGAAAACCTAAGTTCATATTCATCAAGGTTCTATTGGCTGACAGTCTTAAATTGTCAAAATGCAGGACTTTTCTTTACACTACTTTTTAGATCAATGCAGAGGGTGAAGAAGCTTGACAAATTTGAGAAAATGATATGAATTTAACCCATCACATCGATTTTTTTGGTAAGTGTATAAGTCTTGATTCTCATTTTTATACAACACTAAGAATCTTTGTAAACTGGAGGGTTTGGATGGAAAGAAATTGCTCTCTTTTGGTAAATTGGGAGCTGTATACATTGTACAATGTAACTGCATGGTTAAAGAGAAAATTAAAAGAAATATAGATATGATCACCTTGGTTACTTCAAAACAGTGTTCTTTGTCATCAGCTTGTAGACTAATATGTTAAGCAGGAAAAAGAACCCTCAGCTATTAGAAAGCTCTTCAACTTATTCTGAGCTACTAATTTGCGTAGCACTTGCGGGATTTAAGTACCTCATTAAAGGCATAAGATGTGCAGATAAGCTCAGCCAGAATCAAAATTACAGGAAGAGTCGCCTCATTCAGTGCTGCAATATCCTGTGCATAACCACTGAATCGAAACCAGTAGCCTGCTATGAGATAAGTTTCAGTAAATAAAATTAATCAGGGCAATAATAGCAATGTATGGAATACATAATTGAAAAGTACACAATTTCTCGTTACCTCAACAGGTGACTGAGCAAGCAATTCAGCCTGAAGCATCAACCTCTTTAGACTTTTAAAACACAGAAAATAGCAAGTAGCCACTTTAGTAGGAAGCTAGGCAGCTAGCACGGAGAATAACCACAATGAACTGATTCCCGTGCAGAGTCTGCTCCAGACTCCTCTGCTAGTCCAAAGAGTCAACACAAGGAAGAAACTGAACAATTAGCAAAATTGATTGGCCAATATTTGTGAACTTTCTAAGCTGTTTGCTTCATAGGATCCTTGGACTCTTCAAGATGACAAGATCTACACCACTTTTCTCTCCCTTAACAATGTCAGCTAAGCTAATGGATTTTGAAACCCATCCAAACGATGCCATACACTCCAGAACCTTTGCAGTATAGTCCATAGCGCCTTCTCTGATAAAATAATTAACTACTGACCTACATGAGCCAAAACCGAGCCTAAAGCCGCTCTCTCCCATTTCATTAAGCAACCTCAACGCTTCAGAATATTCCTCTCTTTTGCATAGAGCTTTTATGATGACTTTGTTTGCTTCTGAACTCATTGGCATACGCTTATCAAAAATCAAATCCTTCACCTTCCAAGCTTCCATCAGGTTACCTTCTTTACAATAAGCATTAATCATGACATAATAGGTGAAATTATCAGGCTCAATTCCCTTTGCTAACATTTCTTCAAACACAACAAAAACCTCAGATCTATTCCCCATTTTGTTGTAACCATTTAAAAGTGATGTGTAAGTGATGGTTGCCGGCTTCAGATTCCTTTCCTGCATCTCTAGGAAGAGTTGTTTTGCTTTCTCCATGTTTTGCACCTTGCAATACTGATTGATAAGTGTGGTGTAGGTGTCGTGATTAGGATTAAACTGCCCTTCTAGCATTGCATCCAACAATTGGTGTGCTTCTTGAAGCTTGTCACACTTGCACAAAACCTCAATTAAAGTGTTGAAAGACAGGGTAGAAGCCAAGCCCTTCTCCAGCATATCTCGAAACAGCTCCAGAGCTTGTTCCAACTTTTCTTCTTTGCAGCATCCAGAGAGAAGGGCATTGTAGACTGAAACATCCAGAGGAACACCCCTCTTTGACATCTCATGAAACAACTGAAATGCCTCAGTTAAATCTCCAGTTTTGCAGAAGCCATCTATCAAAACATTGTAAGTAAGGATGTTTGGTTCAACTCCTTTTTCACACATCTCCTCATACAGTCGAAAAGCCTTATCTACATCACTGATTTTGCAAAAGCTGGTAATAAGGGAATTATAAGTGCCGACATCAGGCACCAACCCCTTCTCTAGAAGTTCTATGAAGATTCCAAGAGCTTCTCTTAATTTTAATTTCTTTGAGAGGCCATTGATGAGCACACTGTAAGTTTGAATATCTGGAAGAATACTCCGGGCAAGCATGCATCTAAATGTGGAGATTGCTTCTGCTATCTTTCCCTCTTTGCAGTACCCATCAACAATGGATGTGTAAATTACATCATTAGGCACTAAACCAGAATTTAGCATCTCATTGAAAAACCTGCCTGCTGTCTGCATCTCCCCTGCCATACAGTATCCAAGGATAAAAGCTCTATATGTATGAATATTAGGCTTCAATCCCCTCCTTAACATCTCAACCAAATAGATCCTTGCTTCATCCATCCTCTTGGCTTTGCAAAGCCCAATTATTAGAGAATTGAAGCAAAACATATCTGGTGTAATTCCTTCTCTCCTCATCCTCTCAACCAACTTTCCCGCTTCTTGAAGTTTATTTTCCTTGAAGTAAGTCGAAATTAGATTTGTGTAGATAATGGCATTTGGTTTCAATCCCCTCGTAATCATTTCTCCCAAAATAGCCTTGATCTGCCGTAGATCTCCACAATGGCACAGTCCATTGATAATCACACCATAAGTAAATACAGAGGGGACCAAGTTCTTTTTCTTCATCTCATCAAGCAACTCAAAAGCACTAACCATATTCCGTACCCTGCAATACCCCTGTATTAACGAAGTATAAGTTCTTAAATTAGGTTCAATACCCATTCTAATTATCTCATTTAACACTTCCCTTGCCTTTTCCATTTTACCACTCTTACAAAACCCTTTAAGCAGTGTGTTATATATGACCAAATCGACCTGATTACCAGAAGCAACCAACTCGTCCTTTACTCCAAAAGCCTCTTCCACATCACCTTGCGTCACCAATCCATCAATCAACGCATTGTAAGCAACTGTATCAAGTTTCAGACCCTTTCCAATCAACTCCGACAAAACCAATCTCACATCTCCCAACCTCTTTGCTGCAGAAAGCCCATAAATAAGATTCACATAAGTGTAACTATCAGGAACCAACCCCTTCTCAACCATCGAATTCTTCAACTCAACCGCTTCATCTACAGATCCCACTCTACACAAGCCACCAATAACCACATTATAAGTAGCAATATTTGGACTACACCCTTTCTCCCCCATTTCCGAAAACACCGTCTTTGCTTCCTCAACATTCCTCACCTTAAAGTAAGCATCTATCACAGTGGTATAACTATAAACATCAAATTCAAAATCCCCCGCATTCATTTCATTCATTTTCGCCCAAACCTTCCAAAACAACTCCATTTTCTTACCCTTCAACAAATCCCTCAACAATGCATTACAACTGAACAAGCTAGGCATGAATTCACCTCCCTTATCACACAAAAACAAATCAACAGCCTCATGCAACAACCCAATCTTCCTATATCCATCAATCAACATATTGACAACCAAACCTTTGCACACAAACTCATCACATTCCCTAAAACAGCCATCAACGGCACTCAAAATCTCAAAACCCGAATTATTTCCATCACTTATCATTCGTTTAACAATAGCACTAGCGGGTCCGTACATTTTAGTATTGCATAAAACAACAATAAGCAAGGACAAGATTTTTAAGTCATTTTGGCGGGTACCCATTTGGCGTTCGGACCAGTAGAAGAAGCTGAGCAAGCGGGTCAAATTGTGGGCCCGGTTTAGATGGATAACGGATCGGATCACATCCGGGTTTAGCTTCTTGGGAACGGTTGAGGATGTCAAAAGTCGCTGCCAGTCGTTTTGTGTAAGGATGCTTGTGATTTGTCGTACTGTGGCTTCTTGGTCGGTCGGCTGTGTTTGTGAGGAGAACCGGCACGCGGGTTTGGGTCTGGTTCTGGCATTAAGCACGTGCGAGGACGCACGTGTGAGCGGCCGCATGGCCCAGAGGAGGAAGACGAATGTTCGTGAGCGCTGTTTCAATCAACGACGATACACCAATTGTTTTTCCCTTTTGTTTGTTTTAACATTTAGAAACCCTGGCTGCAACTTACAACATATTCACCCAGGTTTTATTTATTTATTTCTTTTTTCATATAAATTTTATGACAGTTCCAACTTCCAAGAGGCGGATAAGTGCTTTTCATGCCATTTTATTTAAGTGATTTCGAACTTTGAGAGAATTAAGGGATTATAAACTAAATTTATATTTTCTCACTCTCCTAACCTTAAGTTTTAAGGTAAAAGTTCAAGTCTCAACATATATTTGGACTATATTATTCTCTTGGTTATATAATTAAATGAAATAGATATATTCTTAATATTTATACTTAATAGATAGGAATTTCAATAATTTAATATACATATTAGGAAGCAATGCAACCGTCAAAAGTTATTTCTTATCATTTTTAGAGAGTAGTTACTATTATATCCATTTTTGGAAAAAAAAATGAGTTGTTAAAAATAAAGATGGTAAAATTTTGGGCTCATGGTGACTTAACAAAGTTCGAGCTCGGCCCTAGCATGCATTTTTTCTGGTCAAGCCAAAAATCTTACATTCTATATATATTTTTTTCGTTATGTTTTACAAATTTATGATTATAAAATTTTATTTTTTGTTATATTAGGTTTTAAAAGTTGGGCTTAAAGGAAAATAAAACTTTAAATATATGTTATGAGTGTATTAAATATACGTTAAAAGGTGTATTTAAATAAAATAATACATATTTTTTAATTCTTAAAGCATTTCTTAGACTTTCAAGTTGGCTTCAAATTTTTTAGGTAAAACCCGAACTTGATCATAATATTTATAAAACATGTTTAGGTCGTGCACCGAAAACACCTAGGCTCAAGTCGGGTTGAATTTTTTTACCATCCTTAATAAAGATCTTATAAAACTCAAACTAATAAGTGTTACCTTCAGTAACAACTATCATTGGATAGCCAATAATAATTAAAAATTTTTGTAATTATATATATGAACTTCTATTTTTATGAGTGTTGCTATTAACAATTTAACATCCTCAAAATCCTTGCTAATACAATATGACAATACCATCCTTCAAATGTGATAATATAATTCATTTTCTAATTGTCAATAGTTATACTTACCAACATCTACATTAAGAGTTTAACAAACACATGATCTCCATGACTAATGGTGGAACTAGGATTTCAATTTAGAGTACTAAAATATATCTCAAGCAATATGTAGTAATCAATGAGCTTCAAATTAACTTCACAAGATTGATCATTGCCCAAGATCTCTTACTCAAATGTAACCACATTGCACAATCACAAGATTGTTCTGAGAAACTCACAACTCATTTCATTAACAAGATTTTATCAAGAAACCAAAAAAAAAAAAAAAACGAATTAAGAACAACCAAAACACCAAGATCTTAATGTGGTTCAGTTGAACAAAATGCTTAACCTACATCCACAAAAGAAGCTATCATATGAGCTTTATTGATGAATCGATGAAGAAATTTATAGAGGTTTATACAAGAAATATCAGAGAAGAAGCTGGAACTTTGTCTCACTATAAACTCTCAATACAACGCTCGAGAATAATTTTTGAAACAGCCTGAGAAACCAACTTATATATACAGCTTCAGTAACAACCTCACAAACCTAGATCTTATTGATACTCGACACATAGCTTAACAACCTTAACAAACTTGGCTTAAGCTTCAGTACGTGCCTCACAGATGAGTTGCTTAAGTACTAATTTAAAAAGCACAAACAGCATATTGTTTTGACCAATTAGTTTTCTATTATAAACTCATGACAGGCGCATGACTTATTAAAGTAATCCCAAGTCCAAAATGATGTTATTTCTGAAACCCAGGTTTCATTCACATGGTGACTTCACAATTCTCCACTTTGAATCAAACATCTTTCTCAATCTAACTCCTTATCTAATTCCTTATGTACTTTAGAAATCACATAAGGCAACTATGTTCAGATAAGTTCTGAACTTAGCTATAGGAACCATCTTAGTAAGAGCATTTGTAGGATTTTCATCAATATATATTTTGACCACAGCACCTTTCGATACTTCATTTATGATGAAATGAAGTTTTATATCTATATGATTTATCTTCTCGTCATGTGCAGGGTTCTTGCATAAGTGGATTGCACTTCAGTTACTACAGAAGATAGGTACTAACCTCTAATTTAATCCCAATTATATCACCAAACCTTTGAGCCAAAATGTTTCTTTCACAGCTGTTATAGTACCTGTATACTCTGCTTCAGTTATTGATAGTGCACAACATACTGCAAAGTAGCTTTCAAATTCATTACACAGCTATTCAACATGAATACATAGCTAGTGAGTGACCTCTTTCTATCCAAATCCCTTGCCTAATCTAAATCTACCATAAACCATCACTATCAGCTTTAGATTTCCCATACAATATGCCACAATTCAAAAAACCATTAAAGTACTTTATAACCCATTTGACAGCCTTCTAATATTCTCTCCCAAGTTGAGCACTGTGTATACTAAGAACATTAATAGCATATGCAATATCTAGTCTTGTTAATACCGTTACATACATTAAACAACCAATTGCATTTGCATAAGGCATATTAGCCATGTTAAGTTTTTCTTCTTTTGTTCGGGGACATTGCATATTACATAACCTGAAATGTGAACCTAAAGGTAACTGTACACATTTAGAATCTACCATCTCACATGTGTCCAACACTTTCGTTAAATATTTCTCTTATGATAGAAACTTTGTTCTCTTACTCCTATTGCTTATGATCTCCATCCCCAAAATCCTCGTTACATACCCTAGATCCTTCGTTTCAAACTCAGAACTCAGTAGTAGCTTCAGCTGATCAATTTCGTCTATATCCTTACAAGTAATTAACATATCATCTACATAAAGAAGAAGATAAATGTATAGACCTCACTTAATCTGCTTGTAATACATATAGTAGTCATAACTGCATCTAATAAACTTATACACACAACAGTCGTAACTACATCTAATCAACTCATGCAAAGTTATGAATTCATTAAATCTAAGGTACCACTCTGTCTAGGGGACTGTTTTAATCTATATAGAGACCTCTTAAGCAAACATACATGATTTTTTTTACTAGGATGAACATACTCCTCAGATTGAGATATCAGTGTCACTTCTTGAAGTCTACCATATAGAAATGTAGTCTTGACATCAAATTAATCAAGCTCTATGTCTTGAACTGCTGTTAGAGATAATATCACTCTTATAAAAGCATGTCTGACAACTGGAGAGAATACCTTTTTAAAATCATCCCTATCTTTTGAATATAATCTTTTGCCACAAGTCTTACTTTGAATCTTTTTAGTTCAAATCATGTTAAACCCTCCTTAATTTTGAAGATCCATTTACAACCATCTATTCTTCTATTTAAAGGTTTCTTAACCAGCTCCCATGTGTTATTCTGATATAGAGAAGGCATTTATTTATTCATAACTTTTTACCACTCCTTTTTAAACAAGCTTTGAGTTGCTTCTTTGAAACTCTTTAGTTCCTCGTCATCAATATCATTTGCAGTTGCTAAGGTATAGACTAGAAGATTTGCATATCCATATTGCTTTAGAGGTTTAATTTGTCTATTCTCTTTGTCCCTGGTCAACTGCTATCCTTGTTGAGATTCTGACTACATTTAGGTGGTTCTTCATCTTTTTTATTATCATCAACCCCATTTGAATTTGCAGCATCATTTATGCTTCTTAAACCAAAAGACTCCACTTCAAATTGTAGCTTATCAAAAGACTTAAAACCATCATTAGTTTCTTTAATAGCTTAACTATCTTTAAGCAAATTACCATTACTAAACACTACATTCCTGCTTACTATAGTCGTTAGTGGATTGAGAATAGTACACCAAACTTTATATCCTTTTTCACTTTTTGGATATCCTATGAAAGATCAGGCATTTGAAAGGTTTAAAAAGTGGAAACAGTTGGTTGAAAATCAAGCTGGAAAGGGCGAAGAAGCTTAGAATAGATAATAGTTTTGAGCTTTGTAATCAAGTGTTTGACAGTTATTGTACAAATGAAGGAATTGCAAGGCATAAGATAGTAAGATTCACACCTCAGTAGAATAAATTAGTTGAAAGGATGAATAGACCCTTATCGATAAAGTAAGGTGTATGCTTATTCAATTTAAACTTCGTAAAAGTTTGTGAGCAAAAATCTTGTTAACTACATGCTATCTTGTGAATTTAAGCCCCTCAATAGCCATTGACTTTAAAACACTATTTGAAATATGATCAGGGAAGCCTACAAACTATGAAATTTGTGGATCTTTTCATTGTCCAACCTACGTTTATATCCGCCAAGGTAAACTTCCTCTAAGAGGGCCCCCACAAATCAGAACGAATATAATCCAGTCTGTCATTTGATTTCTAAACAAATCTTTTGAAGCTGGAGCTTGTTGACTTCCCTGGAACACAGTCTTCACAAAACAACAATCTTCCAATCTTGTCACCATTAAAGACACCTTATTTTTTAAGTTTTTTTAATCCTTTTTTACTCATGTGTCCTAATCTTAAATGGCACAACGTGATTTTATCCACAGAAGCACCAGCTTCAGCAGTAATTGCCTGACCATCTAAAACATATACACCATTCCCTTTATAACCAATTTAGAACTATTTAAGACACACAACTGTCCTAATTCAAGCCTAATGCTACATCCATTTGATCTAACATTCCCATATATATTAAATTCCTTTTTAAGTCAAATAAATGCCTAACTTGCTTAATTTCTCTAATGGTACCATCATGCAGCTTAAGATTTCTATTTCCAATTCCTATGATTCTACACATAGAATTGTTTCCTATCATCACTATACCACCATCAAAATCATGATATGCAGTAAAGTAATTTTCAATTGAACACATATGAAAGGTGCATTCTGAATCCAGAACTCATTTACCTCTTTGACTGCTATATGTTGCCACGCACACACCAATTGATTCATATCCTTCATCTTCAATATCACAACATCTCTATTTTGGTTTCTTGATTCTTTATTTTATTCTTTCTTTGAGGACAATCCCTTTTGAAATGCCCTTCTTCATAACATTGAAAGCACTTTAAATTCCTGATTTTATTCTTTGGTTTCCCATGTTTCTTCTTTGATTTTCCTCGTTTATTCTTCTTCTTAATCTCTCTCTTTGCTGTTAACCCTTCACTTTTACCACCCTCCAAATGGCCTTGTTTTTCTTGGAGCTCTTTTGTGTTTAAGTGTAAATTTTACTTCATCAAAGGTCAAGGTTTGTCTTCCATACATCAGAGTATCAACCAAATTTTCATAAGATATTGGTAATGAGCTGATTAGTAAGAGAGCCTTTCCATTATTATCCAAAGTTGCATCAATAGTCTCCAACTTGACATATATTTTGTTGAACTCATCAATATGTTCTTCAAGGGATTCAACCATTCTCAAGGTAAACATTCTCTTTTTAATATAGAGTCTGTTTGCTAGAGTCTTGGTCATATAAAGACTTTCAAGCTTGACCCATAAACCAGCCATTGTCTTCTTTTTTGCCACCTCTCTAATGACAGAATCACCAAAACTCAAAACTAAAATGCTTCTGTTCTTTTTATCAATTCCAGTTGCTTGTTCATGTGTCTTAGATGATGAGACTTCTTTTCCTTCCTTCTTGGTTCCAAGTTAAATTAGATCTCCCAAACCTTAAGTGATCAGCAAGGCTTTCATTTTTATTTTCCATATGTTAAATTCATTCTTGCCTGTGAATTTCTCTATATCAACCTTGGATGATGCCATACTTACATTTGATCAAAGCACTGAGCTCTGATACCAACTGTAGTAATTAATGTGCTTCACAAGATTGATCACTATCGAAGATCTCTTAATCAAATCTAACCAAGTTGCACAATCACAAGATTGTTCCGAGAAACTCACAACTCAATTCACTAACAAGTTTTAATCAGGAAACAACAAATAACCAAATTAAGAACAACTAAAACACCAAGATCTTAATGTGTTTAGGTGAATAGATATCTTTTTTTTTTTTGCCACCTGAACATAAACATAACATTATGCAAAAAGTCTAATGGCTCAAGAGCTACAGTACCAATATGATGAATAGTAAGAGCACCATTCTCCCAAGTGTTTTTAAGATTTTTCGATTATCTTGATATGGAATAGTGTTATTAAAAGCAACGGGTGTAGAATATGTGCGGGATGCGATCCTTAATAGTCTACTGTTGGCAGAAGCTAATGTCCTAGTGTCCCGAGGACTCATTCTGACATCTCTGAACAAGGTTCTAACACCATGCCAAATGTGTTTGACGAAAAAAGGCAAAACAAATGACGTGTGTCCAAAAGTAAACCAATCCCTTGGGTTGCTATGAAAAACACCATCGGATTTCAAAGTAGCAAGATTTATTTCAAAAATTTAATCTAATTGAGCATATTTTTTCCAAGAATGCACAACCTACATACACGGGAGAAGCTATCAGACGAGCTTTGTTTATGAACCCATGGAGAATTTTACAGAGCTTTCTACAAGAAATATCATAAAACAAGCAAGAACTTCTCTCACTACAACAATGCTCTAGAATAATCTCTGAAACTGCCTGAGAAACTAGCTTATATATCCAGCTTCAATAACAAACTCGCAAACCCAAATTGCATAGATACTTGACACGTAGCTTAACAACCTTAATGAACTTGGCTTAAGCTTCAACGCATGCCTCACACATGAGTTACTTAAGTATTGGTTTAAAACGCACAAGCAGCATGTCGTTTTGACCAATTAGTTTTCTATTATAAACATGACGAGCACTTGATTTATTAAAGCAATCCCAAGTCTCAAACGATGCTGTTTCTGAAATGAAACCCAATTTTGATTCACAGGCTAATTTCACACAATGTAAGTTGGGATCATCTTGAAAAATATTTACCTTTTACCTTGCTTTTGAAAAAAAAATTAAAAAATTGCGATTACCAAGTTAACCCGAAGGTACAAACTTAATCCCGCCCTTATTTATAAATAATAGTAAATAATTTATATTCACTTAACACTTGTGTAAATTAATAAAAGAACGATGTCTATCATAGCGTTGCCAACACAGTTTATAGGATATGTATTTTGTTTAAGAGGATACTTGGAACAACTTGTATAAGAAGAAAATATTTGTATTGGCCAAATTGATACTGAATGGAACTTTGTCAAGTGCAGGTTGATATTATTCAATGGAGCTATTTAAATAATTTATTTATTTTTACATTTTCTTTCATCTTCTTATATTATTATCAGTGCAAAGGGACTAGAAAATGGCACATTGACTCAACTTTTGAATAGTGGGCTTTGATTACTCTTTGTCCAAAATCATGTTGGTTCGGTCCAATAAATTTTTTCAATCATCAGAGTGATAATAATATAATATCATTGAGAAAAAAATTAAAACATGTAACATTACTAGAAATAAACAATGTAATACCAAACACAGAAAAAACATATGAATTGATATTTTAAAAAAAAAACTTAAATTTTATGGTTCTATTTCTCGGGGAAAAAACTTTAGATTAACTAGCATATATTAAAGAATTATATATATTATATATATCTATATAATATATATATTATATATATATATATATATATATATATATATATATATATATATATATCTCTCTTAACATTTTTTAGATTGGTTGGCACCTCCTCTCTTGAAGTATAAGGAGGTGGGTTTAAGTCTGTTCAGTATTGAGTGAATATGGAAGTTAATTTTTTTTTAATTTTTTTATTACGAATTTTGGGGGGGTTTCTCTGTGTTAGTCTTCTTGAGCTTATTTGTGTATCTCTTAAACTTATATGTAAATTGTATTGTAATATTAAGATATTTATGAAAAAAAGAAAAAAAACAGAAGCACATTTTAGATGTCGAAAACATTGCACGTATTAAGTAAGGACTTGCTCTTAAGTGTTATGTGTTTCTACGATTTAATCTCTGAATTAATTATTGTGTGTGCTACTTGGCTCTAAATTATAGGATAATTTAGTTTAAAGCAGAAAATTAGTGTCGGGTCATAAATAAAAAGTAAAGATTACATGATTGCAAAAGTAAATAACTGACTTGTTAATTTTTTTTAAAATATAAAAAACAGTGGTGATACAAATAATGATAATTAAAGTCAATAAAAGGCTCCACAAAACTAATTTTTCAATAAATTTTCTATTGATGCCAAACTTTGACTTTACTTTTAACGCAGTCTCAATATGAATTGAAAAAATAAAAATCTTGATTTTGTTCTGACTAGGGATATCAATGGGCACTGCTCGTAATAGATTTGCAATTTGTAAATTCAAACCTGCACAAAATTTAAATTACCAAATTCACTCGCAACTCGCTGCAGATTTTGACAATTGCCGAATCCGCAATGATACCCTGCTAATTTTTTTGTGTGTTTTTATATTTAAAATAATAAATGTTCAATATGTAAATTTATAATAATAACCTAAAATTCCACATAAGATACTCAATTCTAAATTTAACCAATGTAAATGGAAAATTAAAATTTCAACATCAATCTAACATAAATCCTCAAATTTAAGTATAAAATACACAAATCCATAGAAAAAGCCACAAACTAGTATCTAAAAATAACAATTATCATTTCATATTATCATTCAACACAAGCTCCAAGAGAAATTCTTCATTTAATTCACCACCATTAGCACCATCCAACACAATTCCTACAATAATAATAAAGATTAATATTTTCTAAAGAATAATACGTTTTAAATACTAATTTGAAGAACAAAATTATAATAACGCAATAATCCATGCATTAAGTTAAAGAATAACAGTCCATACAAAATTATAATAAGTTTATAATAATTCATGCATTAAATTAAAGCCTGTTAGGACTTAGGCGCATTGCAACTTGCACACACATTTGCACTTTACATTATTTACTTCATATATTTTTAGATTTAAGTATTTTTCAATTAAAATTAAATTAAAAATATTTTAATAAAATGCGGGTTGGCTAATACCAAACTCATCCACAACTTAGCGCGGCTTTTAATTTATAATACTAAACCTGCCCGCATCCCATAAAATTATCCACAGCGGACGGATTTTAACGAGCGGATTTACAGATTTGCGACTATTATTACCATCTTTAGTTCTAACAAATAAAAAGAACTATCACTTTTCACATTCGTGCTTGATGCCTTTTGACGAATAATATTTCGATAAAATTAGAGAAGGAAATATGAGGAAAATTCACATGGCCAATTACCTTAATCAATGTTACTAAATTTATTTTAAGTATATACACAGTATAAAAAATGATTTCATTTTTTGGGCTCAAACTGTTGAATTCCTTAGGCTAACGTCTGAATCAGTTGAACGTGTAATGTCCACCAACTTGGCTTCATCATTAACTCCACTAATTGAGTGCGTCGGAAGTTGGTGAAAGTTGAATTTAATATTAATAATACTTTCTAGCTTGATTCCAATACGTGAAGTTGAAAATGACACAGAGTCAACTGTTGTAAAATTAACTAAGCCACATTTTGAATGTGGGTGTATTTCTCTATTCTTCGTTCAAGTAGATTCATTTAATTTTTTTTATAACATTTTTAAGTTATGCTCGTTGTTACAGTGTCGATCAAGGCTCGTCTCTGAATTTGCTTTACTCTTATTCATAGAGAGGGTAATTCGGTTGCTGATGATTTGACGAACTTGAGTCAATCGAATGATTCTTATGTATGATGGGATGAACCATTAATTTTCATTAATTCTCCTAAAATTTTATTAAATATTTATTTGTTCGATGAAACTTGAGCTAATTTGAACTAATAAATTGATTATGTGACATTCTGTTTGTGTTAAATAATTTTGTAAATATGGTATCTTAAATATATATGTAAATCCCATTTTGGATTTGAATTAAAGATGCGGTGCGTTGGATATATTACCACGTGCTATGTTTTGTTTTTTCTGCGAAGCATAAAAATGAACGTTCATGTGATCGCCCGCCACGATGACGCTGCTGATAAAAAGGACATGCCGTCGAATCTCGTCAGCATAAGAGTCAATTCGGCCCAAGTACAATTCGATACGCTGTCGTTTGGTGACTAACGGTTAACTAAAATGTTTTGTTCATTTACGTTTTTGTACCTCCAAATGCATTATGCATTATGAATTTCTGGTATAAGCAATCTTATTCCAAATAATGCAACCTCCAACCATCACAAATTAAATGCAGCCTCCTTTATAACACCATTTATGGTTCCCATATTTGCAAACTCCACGTCTGAAAATTTTGAGAGAAAAAAACTTATATGACGAGCATATCACATTATTTATTTATCTGTCGATAAATAGATATTTCGTATATATATATTTATTTTGAGATTCAAAGAAAAAAATAATTTAAAATATGTATAATGTATTTATTGGATGGCACAGATAAAATCATTCCATATAAAATTTTTTATAAAAAATAATTAAGAAATAGTAAAAAATACTCCAATTAATAATTTCATGTGAATTTATGAATTCAATAATCTATAATACGTGCAAGTATAAGTAATCTTGCTTAATTTGGATGAAGATGCCATAAATTTTAGAAAAGATTTTAGCAAGTGTTCAAAATTTTTTCCCCCAAAACTTTGATTACTTTTATATTTAAAGACTCAGCCTCCGGAAATTTCGTTTTACCTTTTATTAAATTGTTGTTAATGAAAATTAATAAAGTGCCCCCAAAAGGCTAAATTAGTAAATACTCACCCTGTGCGCGAGACGCGTGCTCGGACATTCCGTGGCCTCTATATAAACCGAACAACTCTTCGCCATTTCCTCAGCACGACATTTCTGCGCTTCCTCCCCGAAAAACCAGGTCCTCCTCACGTGACCTCTTCACGTGAGCCACACTCACTCTGAATCTCGCAGGTAAATTTAATGATGGTGTATTTTTTTTTCCTCCCTATTATTGAAGTAATTCAAATGAAAAAGTTAAAAAAAAATGTGCTAGATGTTTAATTATTTGTTTCTTCAACTTAGATTTAGCTGATTTTAATGTTTATGTTCCTTTCGTTTTTTAAATTTCTGTTTGGTTGCTGAGAAAACTGTGAGAAGACGAAAATGCAGAAGATTTTTTTTTTTGTTTTTCCTACATTTTCTCGGTAGTCAAATGGCGGTTTGAAATTGGATAGTTAGTTGTTAGTTGCGCATTTTTATCTACTTTAGATACTGTTATTTAATTTAATTTGGTAATTATTTATTTACGCTATTGTAAATGCTAATTCAAATATTAACAAGGATTTAGTAAATCCAATTACTAACGTAATATTCTTCATGATAAAATTAGTTTATACGTGATCTGATTTTAAACGATTTCTTCAAATATCTTCTCTTTTTTTTTTTTGCAATTTATTTCCTAATTATTAACTTTTTTAATTTTTGGTTTGTTTTTTCAAAAAGAAAGAGTGAAAATATGAATAATTAATTTATTTAATGTTTCTGCTGTCTTCATGCAATTATTATGAATCCTATAATAAGCAAGATCTTTCTTGTTTTATCGGTTCATATGTGTTGTGGTTAGTTATCTGAGTTTACATGTGCTGTCCTGTACCTACTTTTTATTTATTTTTGAGAGGTACCTACTTCTTTTTTGATGTAGGATAAGTGCAGTCAAAGTTTAATTTCTTTTTCTTGTTTATTAAGATTGCTTTATGTTTTCTTGTTGGTTCATATGTATTGTGTATTTGTGTTTGTTATTTTAGTTTCTTTACACAGTTTTCATCAATAATATTCAGTAATTTCTCGATTGAGATCTTTTCCTCTCTAGTGAAAGCCTTCGTTCTTGGGTTATTAAGAACGTACGCTAGAATTATATCTAGTATCGCATTGCCTCATTTATTTGATTAACCAAAAGTGAAATAAATTTGTAATTGTTGCAGATTGTGATTGGCATTGACAAATGGCTCCAGCAGCAGCATCTGATTCGATAAAGCCTAGAGGTGTTGTTTTTAAACCATTTTGATGATTGTATTTAGATTAATGCATAATTGCTTATATTTTTTTAGCAAAAAAGTGCTATGTTAATATCAAAATTTTTAATGAAGTGATTCATTTTTGCTCTCATACTTACATGGATGGTAAGAAAATATTAAGATACTAAGTTTATAACTTTCAGTTCTAAAAGGTAGAATGCTTTCTGATTTTTCAACCTTCTCTCTTTATGTGCAGACGTTTGTATTGTCGGGGTTGCTCGTACACCAATGGGTGGATTTCTTGGTACTTTATCCTCCTTGTCTGCTACCAAGCTTGGATCTATCGTTATTGAAGGTTAAAACAAAACCTTTTATTTTCTTCAAGCCGAATGAGTGAATCATTATTTTATTTCTCTTTCTTTCTCTCATTCTGTATTTTTAATGTAAGATTCTAACCCATTCGTTTTTAATTTTTACTTTCTATCACCTACAGCTGCTCTTAAGAGAGCAAATGTTGATCCATCACTTGTACAAGAAGTTTTCTTTGGCAATGTTCTCAGTGCGAATCTAGGACAGGCTCCTGCTAGGCAGGCTGCATTGGGTGCAGGAATTCCGAATTCAGTGATCTGTACCACTGTTAACAAAGTTTGTGCATCAGGAATGAAAGGTAACATGAAAGAAGTCTTTTCTTTTTCCTCTCCCTCATTCTCTCTTGGGTTTTATTTTTTGGTTTTTTATTTTTTATTTTTTTGGGAATTCATCTTAACATCTGTTGGCATTTTGTTGGTCATTGCAGCTATAATGCTTGCATCACAGAGTATTCAGTTGGGGATCAATGATGTTATTGTGGCCGGAGGAATGGAAAGCATGTCTAACGCACCTAAATATTTGGCAGAAGCAAGGTTTATATCCCTCCTTCCCCTTTTTTCTCCCCATAATTGGAACTCGGTTTCAGATTTCTGATTTTGTACTTGCATGCAGAAAGGGGTCTCGACTTGGACATGATTCTCTGGTTGATGGAATGCTTAAAGATGGATTATGGGATGTTTATAATGATTGTGGCATGGGAACTTGTGCTGAACTATGTGCTGATCAACATTCAATAACAAGGGAGAATCAGGTATTGTATTTCTCTGATTCTTGAATTTGGTCTGTAGAAGGCTAGTAATCTTGCATTTACAAATCATGATTCATATCTTCATGATTTCTGCAGGATGACTTTGCTGTTCAGAGCTTTGAGCGTGGTATTGCTGCCCAAGATGCTGCTGCCTTTGCATGGGAAATTGTTCCAGTGAGACATCTAGTTATATTTAGTTAAGTGATGCTATGACAGGTTTTGTTCTACATATTTGCATACTGAATCCAATGCAATGCAGGTTGAAGTTTCTGGGGGAAGGGGAAAACCATCAACCATTGTTGATAAGGATGAAGGTTTAGGCAAGGTAAACATTATGTAAATTCAGATGCATGCGTGTATTCACACAGTATTATCTTCAATCTGCTGATTCCAATGATATGGATGCGTACTTGAAAATATAAAACAACTTATTTACCTCCACATTGAGACTGATGTTTTTGTTGCAAGTTGGCCATAATAATTTCCTTTTGGCAAAATTGCAACTGCCAGTTAAACTGCCTTCAGCTTGCATTTGAAATTGTTTTCCCAACTTCCTGCTAAATGATGTTGCACATATTGCTTTTATTTATGCCAGTTTGACCCGGCAAAATTGAGGAAGCTTCGACCAAGTTTCAAGGAGAATGGAGGAACTGTTACAGCTGGCAATGCCTCTAGTATAAGGTCAATCCCGAAACAGGGTCAAAAATTCAACTTTGAAATCCTAGATTATTGCTTCTTAAATTTACATACAAAATCTTTTTAAATTTACCTATGAGATGCTTATTCATTTCATATTCATGTTGCAACGACCTCCATGCACTGGCTTGCCCTAGCTGTAATCATGTTAGAAACTTGCTCCTTTGTAACATGAAGCTATTAAGAATTTGTAATCATTTTGTTCCCTAGTCTTTCTCAGGAGAAACTGATTATCCTCAAACAACTTTAAAATTTCATCCCTTAAAGCATATGGAGTTTCTCACCATTTTGGCTATTTGAGTCCTACAAAGACGTGAAACCAACCTCCTCCTGAAAGTACAATTGCTCTTATTGACAGTGATGGAGCTGCAGCATTAGTTCTAGTGAGCGGAGAGAAGGTACTTAAGCTGGGTTTGCAAGTGATTGCAAAGATCACAGGATATGCTGATGCTGCTCAGGTAGGTTTCCATATATGTAGATAAAAAGTAGTCACAGTGAGCGGTACACTAAAACATTGTGAGCAGTAGATGTCTGTTTCACATACTATTCATTTCAATTTTTATTTTTATTATCTATTTAAGTTTCAAGCTTCATGTCATGTGATGTTCATATGTGTTTACTTTTCAGGCACCAGAGATCTTTACAACGGCTCCAGCCCTAGCCATACCTAAAGCCATTTCAAATGCTGGCTTGGAGGCTTCTCAAGTTGATTTTTACGAAATAAATGAGGCCTTTGCTGTAAGATTTTATCGCTAATTGTTAATGTGGTTTCTCTACCACTTCCGGAGCTTGCCGTATCTTAAATTACCACATTCGTTTTTGTAGGTCGTGGCTCTTGCAAACCAGAAATTGCTTGGACTAAATCCTGTGAGTTGTCCACCTCAAAAGTCGATTCTCTGTGCAATTGCGCATGTTTGCCTTCGCCAATGCATGAGCATATGCAAGTTTTCAAAATTGTTCATTTATTAATCAAGATCTTTTCTGATCCTGCTTACAGGACAAGGTTAATGTCCATGGTGGAGCAGTAGCTTTGGGACATCCTCTGGGCTGCAGTGGAGCTCGTATCTTGGTCACACTTTTGGGGGTATGTCCTCGAAAACATCTATTGCATCATCGAGTAAAGATTGTTTATTTTCCACCATCTTTTAGCGAAATTTTACTGCAGGTGCTTAGGCAGAAAAATGGGAAATCCGGAGTTGGTGGCGTTTGCAACGGAGGAGGAGGTGCTTCGGCACTTGTTGTAGAGCTTGTGTAAGCCTTTTCTGTTCGGTAAGTCCCATGCATATTCATATACAATTTACAATTTACATGAGCACATAGGCATAGTCAGGCTACGATTAACATGACAGCTACTTCTCTTTGCCACAGGTTATTATCAACGAGGTTGCGCCGCGCCCTTCTTGTGGAGGATAATTATGGCCCATTAGGGTAGGCTTTTGTGCAATTGTATCTCCATTTCTTTTTCATATGTGCTTTCATCTTCAATAAATAGATAATAATTTTCTAGCTTTGCTCTCTCTCTCTCTCTTTCATTTTATATATGTGTGTGCGTACGTGTGAATTAAATGGTATGAACTCTGATGATAACCGTGTTTTGTATGTTAACTAACAATTGAAAGTAATTCGTGCAACGTCAAACAGCATCGCCACTAAATTTTTAGAACACAATTTATTTATAATCGATATCCATGAATCAAAAATAGATCCATACTACCGTCTAGCAACAAACGACAGAGCAAACGTGCACAACAATCACTCTCGATCCAATCCACACGTTACATCCTACTAAAAAAAAAAAAGGAAAGAAAAATGCACATGTTACATGTATAGAAGCCACATGAGACTATCAATAATTGTAAAGCTAAGTTGTGTCATCGATGTACCAGATATTGCCTAATGGGTAGTCACGACATTTAAGCTTGTACGTAAATAAGAATGTCACAAAATATGTGATCTTTTTTTTTTTTTATTAAAGTTAAAATTGGAGGCATCGTTACCAAAATAAAACTCTATAATCTCATAATCCGATAATATATTTAAGTAAAAATACCTCAAGATTTTTTTGGTGTTATGTGTCACTAAGCATGACTAATGTCCAATATGATGGGTTATTTACACTGTAAAATAATTTTTTAAACACATTTTTACTTAAAATACTCTATGAGAAAATATTAAAATTAAGTAATTACTCAACACACTCTTAAAAATTTTAAAATGACCATAAATTAAACCACTACCATAGTATGGTTTTTTTTTTTCTGTCTACAACCACAAAAAATAATTTTAAAACGCAGGACTTTCTCTCTTCGATACTTCACCAACAAGAACATGCTTTTCATTTTATTTTGGTTTGTAAGCTTCGCGGATAGTCAGAAAGATAAAAATAGTTAATAACATAATCTATAAGGCTTATAAGCCATGGCCAAAAGCTTGAGAATATCTAGGATTTTAATTTATTAATGAAAAACACTAGAGATAGAAACAGGAAAAACTAAAAACTAACAGCATTCTATGATGAAGTCAAATCTCTCACCATAAGAAAGTGCGTAGAGATGTTATTTAGATATCTTTGTAGATTTTTTTTTTAAGTTGTAGATTTAAAGATTGGTAGTGAATCTAAGAAATTTATTAATACTAAGACTTATTGGTAGAGACATTAATTCTTTTCATACTCGTATAAACAATAACAAAGAAATGCCAGATGTTGATTGTTAAAACTAAAAAAGAGAAAAAAAAAATGTTCATGGGTAAATTGTTGAATGAGTATAGTAAGTGGGTGTCGAGAGTAAAAATTTTATATAGTTGTCATAAAGTTATCCTTAATGGTAAATTAAGATGTGGGTATTTTGATAATATAAGATTTTATTGAAATATATGCGTGAATTTTAGTGTTACAAAATTTATTAAAATACAAGTGTTCATATTATTTTCTAGGGTGAAAATAATCCCATCCTATAGAATATTGATTGATGCTGGTAAAAACTTGGTATAAAATGTTGTTGCCTCTCAATTCATCACATAAGATCGTAATTAATATCGAACCTTCAGAGGGAGAGCGTAATTAATATCGAACCTTCAGAGGGAGAGCGTCAAATATTCAATTTAATTACAATTTAGTATTTTGTTATGATTTATTATATAAACATGCTTTTTTGCAAACATTTAAGTTTTACTGTTTAATTTCCTCCCTACGTCAATGCTGTTTATATTTTTATTTTATTAAAAAGATAAAATAAGTCTAACCGAACATAATATATCAAAAAATAAAATGGTAAAATGAGACCGTGAATACAAATATAGAGGAAGTTTTAAGTATTTGTTTCATGCATTTGTTCGTTAGAGATGTTATGGCATCATATGTGTGGCTAATAGAATTTCACGTAAAACCATTGAGACAAAAAAATTCATAACATAATATTGTCGGGAAAAAAATAAATCCTTAGTATTTTATTTATTAAAAATAACTAAAAAGTTAAGGCCATGTATGCTAGTGAGATAAAAGTTAATAATATATAAAAAAATATAATATTAGAATAATAATTTTGATGAAACTATTAAAAAGACTTTAAGTCTTTCATCAATCATCATAAAAGTGGTAGATTAAATTAACTTAACTTTTAGGTAACATTACTTTTTTTATTTTTCATTTAAATTTTAATTAATTAATTATTTTTTTATTCATGATTTATATAAAATTTATTTTTTATTTTTTTATAGTCTAATTAAATTGGTACTTTTACTTCAATAAAATTAACTATTTAATAATTTGTTACAATAATTGATTGTATTAAATTTAATAATCACTAATGTAATATTAAATAATCATGAAAATCAATAATACCAGTAATTAATTGATTTTATATATATTATTTCCTAACTTTTTGATAAAATAAAATATCTCAAAAATATCTGATGAAAATTAATAAAATAATTAAATGGTTTTATTAATTTATATTTGTTTATTATATTTATGAGTACCCAATAACTAATTTATTATATATTTAATGTTCTTATTAGTTACCTTTAAATTAATTTTAATTATTACTCTTAAATATTCTTTTTTTTTTATTGAAATATGATTTATATTATCTAAAAATAATATAATATTATATAATTTAATATAATTCAATCCAAATTAATTCAGTCTAATCATAATATTTAGTCCAATTTAAATTGCATTACAAACGCAACCATAAAGACTTATAAGTCTTTGAGTTTGAATCACGGGGAAGCCGAGAGTTAAATAGTTGGTACTACAGTTCGAGGAATAGCGAGTCAAATCCTGAAAAATGTAATATATCGCCACAAGGATTGAGCCCATCAAGCCCGAGATAATCCGAAAGATGCGAGCCTTGGAATGTGTTGAAGGATGTATCAAGCTCAAAAAGCCCACTTTTTATGTAATGATCCCTTCGAACTTGATGCGGTATCCAGTCTCAATACCAAATGAAACTTATCCGTAATTGATCCTTTAATATGAAATAACCTTTAATACATTAGAAATTATTACGAACCTTCAAAAAACTTCGAAGTAATTTAACATAATTGACCAAATCGAACAGCAAACGGGTTTTAGGCTTTTGTCAAAAGTCAAAAACCTTTTCATACGAATGATCGTGACGATCTGATTTTATCACTTTTCCCCACATCACCTTACCGAGAACCTTATCCCATCAGATCATAGCTCCCACGGAATTGCAAAATGCATTATGCATGAAAAGCTTGGCTGGAAGAACCAAACACCGTTGAAGTCCTCCATTCATTCAAAAAAGTGGGCCCCGGCAATCCCTCCCTTTCCATTCTTGCAACAACATGTCCTGTCTTTGGCCCATTGGGCCCACTCCCCCCTCTCTCTTACAAAAATATTTTCTCATTTCTTTCTTTCTTCTTCTTCATTATCAATTCAAGAACAAAGAAGGCACACCAAACACAACAGCTTAAAACGCAGCAACCATCAACGCAAAAAGACTTCGAAGTTCCCCTCTCAAATCTATCTCCTCAACTCCCATGGCTGTAAGCTCTTTTTCGATTTATGGAAAACAAACAAAAATTTTTTTTTTCTCCTTTTATTGCCTTTGGCTGATTACTGTTTTGTTTCCTTTTAGAGCTTATGGGCTTGTGCAGTAGTTCACGTATCTCTAATAAGCTCGTTTACTTTCAGCTGAATGGATTTAATTCAACACCCCACATGATCCTTTGAAGATTGATGAGCTCAAATATAATTGGTTGTTGCTTATTTCTGACCTGTAATTGTTTGCTTCAATTTGGTGCTTGTTGGTTGAGTGTCTTGATATTTGTTGTTTCTCTTATGGTATGTGAATGCAAATATTGGAAGTTTTGCCATTAGGGTACTTTAAAAAAAGTTTCTATGGGGTATTAGGAAACTAAATGTATGTTTCTTTGTACCGAGGCTATTTTTTATGCTAGCTGGGCATATTGTGCTGCTGGCATGGAGATGGGATGATGATTCTTTTGAGGAATTTTTAGTTTGTTTTGTGACAATTTGGGTTTTGTTACATCTTATTGATTTCTTGGACGAATTCCTTGGTTTCCTCTGTTGATGTGTCTGTTTCAATGAATGCTATGTGCCCATCCCCTTTTTGGCTAACTTGTGTTTATGTTTCTCTAGAAATTGTCAGAAGTCAGGGCTTTAGCATTTATGTAGATCTTGCTGCTGCCGTTCCTATCAATTTCCTATTTGTGGCAAGTTTCCTTCTGAAATGTGTGACCTCTCAGTAAAATTTTAATATCTACAGGAGAAAGGTGGACCATTGCCAAAGTTTGGTGAATGGGACGTGAACGACCCAGCATCAGCTGAAGGATTCACTGTTATTTTCAACAAGGCAAGAAATGAGAAAAAGACTGGTGGCAAACTTGACTCGCCTGTGAAGAATGATTCTCAATTTAAACATGGAGCTGTACTTGGAAAGCCTCAGTCTGTAAGTTGCCACTATTTCCTTATACCTTATTTTTGTTTCTGTTTGATTAGAATCTCCACCAATTTAATGGTTAAATAAGTTTTATGGAGTTGTTGAATAGCTCAAGAAAATATTTTGATACAACAGTGATCATATTGAAGAATTTTCAATCTACTTTTTAGTTCCAACTTCAAAGCAGAGTAATATCTTTGATGTAGTACCTTCTTATTAACTCGGTCATATTATTTGACATTATAGCTTATCACCCTCAACTTTCCATTACTCACTTCTCATGTTTGTGTCTTGTTTCTAAAATACAGTCTTTACACTTTGCACCCATGCCAGAACAAATCTTAGCTTTTGCTCATTATCTGGAGAAGGGGGAAAAAAGGAAAAAAAAAAAATTTCAGTTAATTGTAATGTGTATACTTCTCATGGCCAAATTATTTCTAGATGGCTTTCCCCTAGTTTCTCCTGAATCAGTACCATCTCTCACTTCAAATGATGTTCATCAACAGACCATGTCCTTTATGCAGGAAAATGCTTTACATTCAAATTTTACTGAAAAACATTATGGACATATGTGGTGTCACAGTTATAGTATGTGAGACATGCTATGTTATGACAATACATATATCTTATCAGCACCTACCCCGTGTATTTAGAACTAATACTTATATTGCTTGCCACATACTTGTATGACAGTAAATTAGTGTGGCTTGATGGATATCCAATTGGCTGGGCTATTGTTTCCATTTTTGGAAGTTGGTTATGAAAGATGAATACATAAGTAACATAATTGGTCATTGTTTATTGTTAGTATATGCCCTTTTTGACAAGAAAATAGCACACATGTACCATATTCTAAGGTTGACCAGTCTGCTTATGTTGATGTTTTCAAATGCATTGATTTGCAGAAAAAATGGTTTTGCTGCATGCAAGCTGCCCGTGCAGAATCATAGGATGCTCTTATCTTTTAAGAGCTTTACAAGGAAGGCTTCATCTATCTATGTCCAGCCACGATGTAAGATCCAGAAGACTGGAGCTTATCAGAAGCTATGATAGGTCCTGCTGGAATCTGTTTGTTGTGAATTTAAGCTTTGGTGATGGCGTGGTCCTACGGAAGAATATTATGAAAGAACTATATTTTATATATGTGATAAGTCCTTGCTCGGGTTCCACTACTCCCCTTCATTCAGTATTTCATGGATTGACTCTTTTTCTTTGTGAAAATTCTTCTCTTTATTGTTTCAAGTGAATGTGATTTTCTGTGTGAAACTGTGTACTTATGCCAAATGAAGCTCACTTGTTTTTCATATTAGAATGTTCTCCAAGAATACTGGTTCCTAATTTGCTGCAGGCGACCAGTTAATTTCCTTCTATTGATGAATTATCTGGCACTTGAATCCCCAAAAGAGAAGATTGAAGCATAAAAAGGGAAGTCATGTAAACGATCTACAAACAGTTGCCTCTGCAAGCATCATGTAGAGAAGCTCACTAATATAAATGGAACTAGCTACCAAAACAGGTAAAGAAACATGGAAATCAAACCTTCAGCTTGTGGTATTATAATAAATGAACATCCATTGCACTCTAAACTCTTGATAGTTCTCGTTTTTGCTCAAACAAGCGCTTCAGAAGATAGATTTGGAGAAAACTAGCCGTGACGAGGAAAAATGATTCAAACATAGCTTTGTAGATTGCTCTCCGGCTCATTGCTTTATTCACTGTGCCAGTCAAGTTAAATCCATTGATCAATGAATGTTTCTGATTTTATCAGGATTAGCAACTTTCCCAGAAATGAGTGTAAAGTGGTTACCTATGGATTGGCGTTCGGTCTGAGCATCCAACCAATGCTGTTGAAAGTGAATGTCGTAAAGTGCTTCCTCCAGCTTTGCTATCTGATCCAATATGGGATTAATATGCTCTGCAGATATTCACAAAAATCATCAGTCAGTGAAAGAAGAAAGGAAGGAAAATTGTTTCATTCTCACCATCTTTGGCATGCTGATCATGGTAAGCATAGTGAGCAGCATGTACATCAAAATCAAGAGTTTCATGATAAGGAGACTTGTTGGTGAAACAAAACTTGTAAGGCCCTTTCTTGTGTGCCACAAACTCGAACATTGCAGTGCCCCTGCTGTCAAAGTCATGAACATGTTCACCAGAAGGTCCCGCTACCTGATAATCTCAACGAGCATTAAAAATTATCAGTGATCCGTGCAAGATAATGGACAATGAAAACTCAAAGATAAAGCAAAGCTAAAGGAAAACAAATAGAATGATACATACAGTTAGTTCAACACCTTCATCAGAGTAATGCCATGGATTATCAGCCTTAACGACAACAAAAGAACAATGAAGAGTGTCACCTTCATATTCAACATTATGAGACACACATTCTTCTCTGTCTATTTCAAATCTTATGCCTTGTGTAATCCTCACAAAACTCAGCGTACCCACCAGCATTATCATTAGTACTACATGCTTCAAGCACCACAATGTGTCCATATCAATCTGTGATTTATCTCCAGATTAATAATTTTAATGTTTCAGAGATGAAGATCGATCATAACGTGAGAGCAAAGAGAGTTGCTGATTTGTTAGAAGTGTATTTGATAACAAACACCGGTGGTTTAGAAGTTGTAATATATTTTTTTTCTTTAGGATACAGCTTCAGTTGTGAGTTTTGACCGAGGCAAACTTCCATTTGGAATTCTGAAGTCTAAACGATGTCGCTTTTCATGTAATAATGAGTCTTGCATGCACATCAAAACAGGAGTTTCTGGAGAAGTATATAACAGAACAATCATATCCCATTAAACGTCACTTGTAGAAATTCTCTCCTATTGTCATTATCACTACCATAAATAATTCATTTTAAAATAAAGTATTCATGTGACGTAATCGAACCGGATGAGAACATTCATATCCAGATTAAATCATAATAACGATAAGAAGAAAATTTAGAATATGATAATACTTAATTTCATGGTAACACAAGAACTGCCAAGACAGTCAGAGATGCAACTTTGTATACCCTATTACTATTTCGTGAATTTGGTCGCATTAACATTACTCATTAGTAAGTGGTAACTTTACAAAAGCTATTTTTGACCCATCAAAAAACTGTTTTTTTTTTCTCTCTTTTACTATTAAGTTTCTGCGTGGTAGATTGAGTAGACTGTAGACCAAAAAGTCAGTGACTAATTCCTACCCCCCATACGGCACTTGTATCCGTACAACACAAGCATTCGGGTTCCATTGTCAGCAGCTACACAGCAGCAGGGGATGGCTGCAAGATCTTCTTCTCCTCTGTTGCTAGCCTCTCGTGTAGTCGATCTAAATGAAAGGTAAACTCCATGTGTAAATCCCTCAGCAACTTTGCTTTCTTGAACTCCTCAGTTCCAGAATAAGCAAGCTTCAATTCATGGCTACTCCCAGCACTGCCATTCTGTAGTTTCTTCTGCAAAATGTAATCCATCAAAATCAGTTTCATACAGAAGCATCATAACTGATGTTGAATTAAAAAAAGTTAACTCATTATTTGAATCAAATAAGTGATAGCTAACCTGAGATTTAAGCATGCAAGTCCCAGTTGGCGCTGATATATCATGCCTCCAGACGTTTCTAGCCACCACCCAAGGCCTGCAGGCAATGCAGGCAGTGATGAAAGCAGAAATATAGAATCCATAAATCCAAACACAGCAGGTTCTTCATGGCTCTAAAAAATGTCTTAAAGAAGTATTAAATGGAAGCTGTTAGATCAAAGAGGAAATTAGCATCATACATGGGCATTGCTTACCTTCCTCTAGAGGATATGATGATATGTCCGGGATTATTAAAAAATTTACATAAAACTTGAAGATCCTTATGAGTATTCAAAACAATCGCTCCTCGAGCATATGACTCCTTTGACGAGCTTGGGAAAACATATGATTGAGATACTATTGAAGTCTGTTGGTGAATGAACTCGGTAATTGTTGAAGGAGATAGATCTTTCTCCAGATTCTCAATTAATATTGAGTAATTGTCTGCTCCTCCAAGATCAGCATCTTGCCTGTCGATTTCATTAATATCCTCAACCCAACCTACCTTTTAGAAAATGAAAAGAAGTTAAATGGTTAATGAGATGTCCCTTTCATAAAAGTGTTAAATTGGAAGTTACTATCAGGAGCACAAGATTTTGATAGAAGAGTTGGGTCTTTAAAGCATGGGGGCAAACCTTCAGATGGATGAATTTGACTGACTGACCGCTTGGCACACTTTTTACCCTGCACGTAAGTGGAAACAACATCAATTATTGCCCTAAATGAATGCTGGCTGGCAAAAACAGATTGTACTTGAGCAATTCTAGAACACCATTTTACAAATTAACTTGCCTGCATTAGACAAGACGACTAAACGGCTAGCTACGATTTTCTTTATTGCAAGCGTTACCATGGAAGGAAGTAATATAGCAGATAGAACTTAGAAGTTGAAATCTAGCAGTGGCACTTACAATTTTTTCCTTTGCTCTCTCCAGAAATAAAGCCACATTTCGATCGGGTTTCTCGTTAGACTGGACAAGGCATATGCTTTCAATCTTCTTCTCCATCATAATGCCGGCATTGGAGCCATGCTGCCACACAAGTACGAAGGTGCACAAACACTCTTCTTCCCCATTTGCTTTAGAATGCCTTTCAGTAATCACCTGCAAGAAGCTTATTGTTTTCCGGAACGGGGTTGAAATTGAAAATTTATTATTTCATTCCCATAAGAAATTCCCTCTAAAAAGAAGGAATCATCTAAACATTAATCCAGTCGAACAACACCAATTAGTTGCGAGGATCACAACACATCACTCAATTAAAATTCAATGTTGACTCGTTGACACGCACAAACACTTCATTCGGCTTGAGAACAGAAAATCCTAAAAAAGCTCACATTTTTATCATCCAATTTCAATGCAGCGAAAAGAAAAAAAATCTTTTGAAACAAGAGAGTGGGAGAGAGAAGTAAAGTACTAACGTCTTCGATAACGGCGTCGTGGAAGCGAAGGTCGAAGCCGTTAAAAGAGTGGGAGGCGCAAACGTGCAAGCCCTTGACGGCCTTGGAGCATTCCTTGTCCTGTAACTGCACCGACACCGGACGGAACCTCTCTTCAAACTCCTTCAACTCCTCCAAGCTCTCGAACTTGCTCGCCTCGAACACTTCGTCCTGGTTATCCGAAAACCCCACGTACTTCACCGTCAGCCTCTCGCCCCGAGCGACGACCAGCACGCTGTACCACGCGTCGTCCGCTGCCGACCGGAACTCCAACTCACTCTCCGCCGCCGCCGACATCCAGTCACCGGTGTTGGCCAATGTCGGGAGGAAATTGAACTCACCTTCTCTTCTCGCCTGCCGTCTGTTGTGCTTATCCACTGTCCACCGTCTGCGTGTGTTTGCTAAAAGGAAAAGCAAAACGAAACTGCGCAGAAGAAGAAGAGGAGGGGAAAGGGAAGAAAAAAAGTGTTCGACTGTTCTGACACGTGGCAGAAGCTCGTAATTGATTGAAAAGAACTTTTGGTATTTGTTATTTTTGAAAATAATGTGTGAGGCTTTGTCCTTTTTTCTTTTATTTCTTTTTTTTTTAAATCTCTGCTGACTATTATTAAAGCCCCAGTTGTCAAATGATGTCAGCAGCTCAAGTAAGGATTGGTCATAGGCAAAATCAAACGGGTAAATGCAATGTATTGAACATGCATGCAGCATCTGATAAAGTTTAGTTGCATGTACATTCACTTTGGTCATCATTAATAACGATTGCGATAACAATAATTGAAAAAAAATTAATAATCAATTAAAACAGATGCTATGATTTTATTGCATGGCAGGCAATACGAACTGACTAATCAGATGCTATGATTTTACTTGGGGAACGAACAAGTCAAATGCAGAGAACACAGTTTTCTTTTAATACTCTCAATCGATACAACAATACCATTACTATCAGATACAATACACTATTCAAGTTCAGTAGTTGAAAGTTACAAAATTCGAAGGACAAGGAAATAAGGCTATAGAATACAATGAGAGGGACGGTATAGTTATTTGATCGATCAAAAGGTGCCTTTATTCATCTTCCATCTGAATAAGGTACGGCGGTATAAACTGAGAAACAATATAATAGCAGCTCATGCGGAAATGTCTTTTCCAAAAAGTCCAGTTATTCCCTTCCCGGGGTCGTCTTGCTTCACTATTGACTCCCCAACCAGAACCTGCATGAGGGCAGCAAAACTTGATTTGCACACATGTATTGATAGTTGATTGCAGATTCTAAGACTAAGATGCATTTATGTTTAATTTTTCTCATCTAATTTACGTAACATATGCTACTGTTTTAGCTAGTATGTTCACGTAGTAAAAGTTAACTAATGCATTAAAGGGACACTCATATCACACGTGTCATTTGTTGAAGAACCGCATGACTGAGGAATTATATACATCTAGGTTTCAAATGAAATGAATCCTATGTTTAATGTCAAAATAATGTGTGGAACTTGGAATTTAGCATGTAAGGAGAATATGTGAGGTGAAAAAGCTTACAGCTTTAACACCAGCTTCTTGTACGTATGCGATATCATCAGGAGCAAATAGCCCAGATTCACCAACCACCTGAAAATGTCAAAAGTAAGGAATCCAAAATGAAGAAAATATATGAGAAGATAACTCACACAAGATGTAACATATCTGTTTAGCGAATAGGTCTTATCTGGTAAAAGGACCACTTACAATTATGTTCTTTTGACGGATTATTTCACCACGCTCTCCCTCAAGAAGTTTCTTTGTGTTACTAATATCAACCTCAAACGTCTCTGTGGGATAAGAAAAAATAGAAAATGCTAGTAAGCCAGGATGGGTAAGTCTATCCTGAGCCAACTTATAAAGATACTTAAGAGGGCCAAACTAAGTACAAGGATCATAAGTTCCACAAATAAATCAATTTTTATCAAGTTAAAAAGGCATACCAAGGCTCCGATTGTTGATACCAATAAGCTCAATCCCCTCAATTCCAAGAACACGATCCATTTCCCTCTCGTCGTGAACCTGCATTGAACCAAGGCAGGTTGATCATTTAATATCCAATTTGTGACCACTTTGTGTGGTAATGATGAGGAGACTAACGAATCAACCATAGTCTCTCATCTTCATAATGATAGAGAACCAGCAACTAACTAATGTTTTACAACTAGGGTGTATATTCAAGTATAAAATATTGATCCCAGACACTGTCAGTTGCAGAAATAGTCATGGGAGTCATACAAATGACGAAAGAAGCCCCATTCAAACCTCAACAAGTGCAGCCAAACCAAGCATCTTGCAGATCTTAGTCATGTATCTGATATCAAGATCAGGCAAAACAGCAGCGATCAGAAGAACTGCATCTGCACCTTTAGTTCGGGCATAGTAGATCTGCCATGCGTCGACAATGAATTCTTTGCACAATAGGGGGCACTGCAAACTTGACTGGTATTAGAACCATAACTAGTCCTAAAAATATTAGAACCATAACTGATACTGATAATTGTCGTACAAGACGACAGACAAAACTAAAAACAAAGACAGGAATACAAGATAAAAAAACACACCTTCACTCCTGCAGTCCTTACAGCCTCCAAGTTTTCAAAGCTTCCCTTCATTGTTAAGAATAGAAACATGTCAGAGGAAGCAAACAATCATTTGAGCTTTAATATCAAAATTTAAGCACACGACTGCACTGAAAGATAAACTTACCTTAAAAAACTTTTCATCTGTCAAAACACTGAGACATGCTGCTCCGCCTTTCTCATAAGATCGGGCAATTTCAACCTATCACAAGAAAGTTTCAGACGAGAAAAAAATAATAATAAATAAATAAAACCTACATGTATATGCTGACAGACATCATAGAGAAAGAACAACAGTTAGAGGAGGCCAAGATGCTTCCAGAAGGTCAAAATTCATTAGATTTGTGGGCTCTAGAATATACAACAAACAATTTAAATTGAGTATAGGTAGTCAGTACCATATTTCAATTTTCAGCAATATCAACTTTAGCTCCAATAATCGGATGGGATTGCAATTAAGTGCAAAATTATAGAACAAGCATACTTACTGGATCAAAATCCTCTCTCAGGATTCCTCTGCTCGGAGAAGCCTTCTTCACTTCAGCAATCAGAGCAGGAAGTCCAGTTCGTTGATTGGCAGCCTTAAGAGCTCCAACGAAATCTCTCGCTGGAGGAGCATTTTCAAGGGCTTTCTTCAGCATGTATAATGGCCTCCTCTCTTTTAACTGAAAAGGAGTTCAGCATAAATGTCAACGCTCATCAAAATTATCAAAAGAAAAAACATAATTAGAAATAAAGTTGAAATATTACTTGAGAAACTTCAATGTCCTTGTGCCATATGATCTCCTCCAAAATGTTACGAGGTGTGTTGCCCTCATTCTGTATCCGGAACTGAAAAGGTCCCACATAGTGCAAAGGGGGCCCTGTCGGCGGACTTCTCCTAATTTTGATACCCTGGCTAGCAGCGACTTCATTCATCAGCATCCCAACTTCCCACTCTTTAGCTTTAAGTGCAGCTTCAGCATCTTCCATCGCCGAGGGAATTGTAGCTGACCCATCCTTCGTCTCAGCCTACAAAAACAATTACAATATCATTTAGCTCCAAAGCAACTAATCTAAGGGCACGATCCGGATTGAGTTAATGTAACTTTAAATCCACATCAACAGTGGAATAGATTCACCAGCTATCAGGCAGGCGAAAATAAAAAATGGGCAATTAATAACCGTACAATTTACGTTCGGAAGTCCCACCAAGAGAAAATCATTTTTTGTTTTACGATTTCAAGAGCAGCACACTCGTGCAGTTTTTTAGTACATGCTAAAAGAACTCTCTGCATCATCATCATCATCAATTAATCATAATCATCACGAAAAGGTTACCTTCTGAGCTCGAATGGGCGTGAAACCGACACCGCTTCGTCTGTGCGCGTCCATTACGGAAGCTGGAACGGACCGTACGAGTGAAAAGCTATTGGGTCTTCGATTCAGCGTCGAAAACAAAATCCGGGGCGTCGTTTGAGGAGAAACCAAGCCCTCCATTTTTCTCTTTTGTTTCTGTGAATCCCTTAAGCTAAGGCTGTGACTTTCTTCGTTTAAGGTTTTGGTGCCGGAAGATTTTTGGAGTTTGGCGGCGGAGATATAATGCTGCTGGGTGTAGAGTAAGCGTCCCTGATACACAAATTATTTTTCTATAATAAGACCAAAAGTAGGTAACGAAAGTTGCATTTTATATTTCTAGTTCAATGTTATAAAGTTTTGACTTCGCCACTTAAATTTCAAGTCACCGGCTTGACAAGGAATATACCCCTTCCAAAATTTGACGTGAACCCTTTGATTTTTATTGTTTGTGTTTATTTATATTTATTTCTTTTATGCTTTGTTATTATATTTTTATGTTGTTAATTTATTATGTTGTTAATATAATTATTTATAACAATTTGAATTTATATGACTGTTCTATACTATCGATTATATTATAATTATGTTGTTAATATAGTTAGTTTAACCACCTACTAAGTTATTTTAATTTTAATGAACTAAGATTTATTTTTACATATATATTTATTCTTGAATTGAATATTATTGTTGTAGCCAAAATTTTGTAACACAAATGATAAAGTGATGAAAACCTGAAAAATTTATATAATAAAATGGCAATATAATTCGTAATTAAATGGAAGTGAACACGTGATTAAGCAAAAGACGCCCCCGACTTGCGTTTAGAAAATTGGCTGGCGCCGGCACGCATGAGACTTCAATTACTCGCTGTTTAGAGTAAAATTGCAGTCGGTCAAGTATTCAAGCACATTTTATTTGACCACCAAATGAAAAGCTATTTATTATTTGACCATAAGAACTGGTGGAGCTGATTCGTAATATACAGCCCTCGTCCATGGAAAAGTGAAGTTTGAAGGAGTTGCCGAAACAGACTGCATCATTTCTTTTCTCAATTTTTACAGCTTTTTGTCATGATCAGCACGGAATGTCATCTACTAAAGAGTATAACCGTATTCACAATATAGTTAAGATGGTATCTCAAATGATATGATATTTATTTTGAGCAAATGTTCATTAAAAAATATTAGAATATATATGTTAAAGGGAAAAAAAGACATTAAAATTCTAACATTTATTGTGATAATCACATAGACCCTATTGATTTTAGAAATGATCATACAAATCTCTTTCTAACTATCGTATCCTTCAACTATAGTCGAAACTTTTATAATACCGTAGTTAGTCATAATTTATGTAAACGAAACATAAGTCTTGTAAACTTAACATAAATCTTATAAATTCAATAGGAAGGGTGTTTGTTTTTTCGACTTAATAACTTAATTAATTTAATTTCAATCAACTAAATCATTTGGTCTGTTTATGTTTTCAACTCAATAAAATTTTTTCAACTTAATGAAAATTTTCAGTCATCAAGTTAATAAACTAATTTTTTTAGCTTTTTTATTTAATTTAAGAAGTTTGAATGACATTATCAAAAAATATTCTCTAAAATTAAAATATACCTAAATAATTAATTTATTTTCATCTTTACATAAACAAAACTTATAAACTGGTATTACTATTCATCTTTATAACTTGTGCAATATCGTATTATTATTATTTTTTATTATTATTTTATATTTTCAAGTTAGCATTATTTATCTTTATAATTTTTATGAATTTTTTAATATAAACATCATAAATACAATAAAATTGATTAACGTATTCTAATTTAGAATGTTAAAGGACTATATTCACTTGAACGTGATTTATATTATGATAAAATACTATCTTATTTATATTAATTGAGATTTCATTTTTTATTAAGGGCACAAATTTAATAGTACTAGTTTTCAAATTTGAAGTTAAAAAAAAAACTTAATATATATTTATTTTCAGAAATTAGATAAAAAAATATATCATTCAGATTTAGATATTCCACTCCGTTCAGAATTCAGACTAATTTAGATCTATTCAGATTTCTAAAAAAGAACGCCATGTAAGTGTAAAATAAAACATATATTATATAAATAGAATATAAAACTCATAAATGTCAGATAAAACAAATAAATTAGCATAAGAGTGGTAAATTTGTGTATCATTAGTAAACAAAACAAAAATTATAAATATAGTATAAAATTTATAAATCAATATTAAATGTAAAATAAAACAGAAATTAAGTAAATAGAGCATAATAATTATAAATTAAGGGTAAACAAGTAAATTAACATTGCAATGGTAGATTAGCGTATCACTGGTAAACAAAATAAAAACTTACAAATATAAGGTAAAACTTATAAATCAACATTAAGAGCAAAATAAAACATAAATTAAGTAAATGAAGCATATGACTTGCAAATAGAAGGTAAGACAAATAAATTAATAAATAAACCAATATTAGAGTGATAAATTAGTATATTATTGATAAATAAAATAAAAAATTACAAATATAATGTAAAAATTGTAAATCAATATTAAATGTAAAATAAAACATAAATTATGTAAATGTAATATGAGACTTGTAAATAGAAGGCAAAATAAGTAAATTAACAATAGAGTGATAAATTGATGTATTATTAGTAAACACAACTAAAATTTATAAATATAACGTAAAACTTATAAATCAATATTAATTGTAAAATAAATGTAAATTTTGTAGATTACACCTAAAACTTATAAATAGAAAGTAAACTAAGTAAATAATATAATAGGTATTAAAAAAATAAAAACTTAAAAGTGTAAAATAAAAACTCATTATAATATTGATTATCTTATATATTTATGATAGTTGATTCGGAGCCGTTTAATTTTTACTATTTGCGTTTATTTATACTTATATCTTTTATGTTGTATTATTATGTTTTTATGTTGTTAGTTTATTATGTTGTTAGTTTAATTATTTATAACAATTTAAATTTATATGGTTGTTTTATGATACCACTGATATTATTATTATTTTATTAATATTGCTGGTTTAATTTTTTTGCTTGTATAATTGGTTTAACAGCCTATCAAAATATTTTAATTTCAATAAATTAATATTTGTTCTTCCATATATTTGTCTTTGAATACTATATTGTAGCATGAAGTTTGTAACACAAATAAGTTGATGAGAATCTAAAATTTTAATCTCATTAAAGTTAAAATCTAAAGTTTTCAATTTATGATTTTAAAAGACACTCTTTAACTTTCATGTATCAAATGTAGTCCCCCAACAACAATACTGGGAGCACCAATACAAGAAATGCTCTAAGATGATAACATCTCTTTTGATTGATGAACAAAACAATAAACTCCTAATTAATCATGAATTATGTCCAACTTATTCTCAACCATTCCTAAAAGTGAAATGCAAATACACGTACTAGTAATGGAAGTAATTAGGAGGCAAGAAAGGGCATAATTATTACTGTGCGGTGGTCATGAGTGCTCAGGACAACAAAGCAACAAAAGTAGACGCCACCACAAATGAAACGTTTATGAGAGACACAATAAGGACAATGGAGTAGAAAATAAAAATCATAGAAACGATAATGAAGAAATTTGTTATCGATGTGGAAGAAAAAGACATTGATAATTTACATGTCGTATAGAAAAATATTTATTAGACCTCTGCCAAGTATTGATGTAGGAAGCATATAGGTTAGAATAAATTAGAAATTATAATATTTTAGTCAACTTAGTAATTAGTATTTTATTACAATTTACCTTATTTTAATAAGCTTATTTGAGTCATATTTGTAATTCCAATTTAATTAAGATTTGAGATTATTTTTAGAAGGATTATGATTAAGTTGGTAACTAGTATATATATACTTGTTATTCATAGCTTATTGTAATACCTACAAGCTTCTATTTAATAATATTTAGTATTTTCTCAAGTGAGATACTTTCTCCTCTGTGAGGGCCATCTTTCTTGAGTTTTCAAGAATATACACTAGAATTAAATCTAGTATTGCTTCTGCGCTGCGTCAAGTGGTATTAGATCATTTTCTCTGTGCCAAACTAAGCTTTTATGACTATCAACCACCCTCCGTACACAAATCCTGTCTCCATCATCCATTAATTCCAAAAAAAAAAATAATAACAAAACTAAAACCACCCCTACAGTTAGCATACGTGGCTGCAGTATCTACCATTCTTCATCTTTCCAATCGAACTCCAACAAACAGAAGAAGCCGCCGACCATATTCAAGCCATTAACACCACCAACCTGCCACCGTAGCCACCAGAAACACACCAAGACAGCCGCAAACTTCCGTACCAACCACCGGTCAATTCGCTACCATCTACCTCGATTTGACAGCCACCACAACTACCAATGCATCCATCATCATCAGCCTTTTCTTTCTGGCTCACTCTCACTGTCAACCGCTGGGCCCTTCATCGGAAACCGAAACCAACCTCCAACCGCCACTTTATTTCAATTTTTCTGGTCAATCTTAAAGTCAAACCACCACCACCACCACGCTCACTGCTATCAAAACTTCTAGGTCTACCCTTCCTTTCTTGCTTTCTCGCTTTCCCGATCACCATCGCAGGTAACCAAATCTTTTGTCTATTTACAATTTTACTCATTACTTTCCTTTAATTATAGTATTGCCCGTTATTTTTTTTTTCTGTTCTCACACAAAACCTAAAAACCCCAAAAAGAAGAAAATTAAAAAAAAAAGTGGTACAATGAGATATAGAGAAGATAATGATAATCTTTTCTATTATGAGGGATTTACTAATCCTTAGGATATTTTCGATTGGATCGTCAGAATTGAAGATACTCTTGAAGATATTCCAAAGGATAAACATTTTGAGTATGTGTCCTCAAAATTAATGGAACTTGCATCACAATTGTGGACAAACTTACAAGCAACATGAATTGGACATGGAAGAGACAAGATCCACACTTTGCATAACATGAAAAGGAAAATAAAAGCTTTTTTTTCCTAAATATTTTTGGACAATCCATCGTAAATTTGATAAGTGTTTAAAAGGTACAAATTCTAATAGATTCTATGAATCTCAATTTCAGAATTATTGTTGTTGTGTGAATCTTTTTAAAGACAATAAAGATACAATTTCAAGATTTGTGAAAGTATTACGTATTGATATTAAGGAACAAGTTTTATCATGAATTGTTGCTACTCATGAATATTGGGATGTCATTAAAATTGCTTTAGAAGTTGAATTGGAAATTAAGAGAGATAGAAGACAAGCAATGAAAAGATTTGAACAAGTGCAAGAGCATCAAAAGAGCTAAAAAAGAAAAGATCTAGAGTTCGATAGATTTATTCCACCAAAACTATAACATAAGAGTTTGTTATCGAAACGAGATCCTATCATGGACTTCTCCTCATCGAAGGATTCCAATGTTGAAAAGCAACCTTCTTATACTGATAAAGATCATAACTTACCAATGGAAAAAGATATTGTGCTTGAAGATTCTAAAGTTACTGAATATGTGTTAATTAATCATGATTCAACTAGTACACTCATCAATGACAAAGAGCCTATCCAAGATTTTGAAGTTGAATATGTATATGTGGAAGAACAAGTTCTACCAGTGTCATCATTGGCAGAGAAGAATGTTACAAAAGCTTCCTTCGAAAAAATTTCACGTGAGCATAATGTTTCCATTAAAGACATACAATTTATTCTTGATTTGAGTTTTATATCTAGTGCTATGGTTAAAACTATGCAAAATGCTCAAGTTGAAGGTGTCATCATTGGCAGAGAAGAACGTTACAAAAGCTTCCTTCGAAAAAATTTCACATGAGCATAATGTTTCCATTAAAGACATACAATCTATTCTTGATTTGAGTTTTATATATAGTGATATGGTTAAAACTATGCAAAAAGCTCAAGTTGAAGACACACCAATTGTTCTTAACGATGATAAAATTGATCTGGTTTTACTAATTATTAGTGAAGCTAAGCAATTGTTCTTGAATACTTAGGAATAATTGGTTTGGCTATTGATTTTGAAGTTCAAGCCAAACCAATTATTCAAGAAGACCCAAAGATAATTGATATGTTTCTGCCTATTCATAGTGGAGACAAAAAAGTTATTCTTGAAGAAAATATAGCTGCCAAGATAAAGTTAAGTAGCGAGAATATTGAGCAAAGTTTGACAAAAGACTTGAAAGGCTTAGAAGTTATTCGTTCGTGCAAGACTTTTCCATTTTATAGAGTAACTAACAAGATCAAGAACAAGATGAAGTATAGGGCATTTAGAGTTCCAAGGAAGATTGATATTAAAGACTATGAGTTCTAGCTCCAAGATACATTTCTACTTTATTTTAAGTTTCATCCTCTAGATAGTTTTTTGTTTTTAACAAAACTCGAGGATGAGCTTTTTTCAAAGAGAAGGAGAATGATGTAGGTAACATATAGGGTAGAATAAATTAAAAATTGCAATATTCTAGTCAACTTAATAACTAATATTTTATTAGGATTCATCTTTTTTTAATAAACTTATTTGGGTTATATTTGTAATTCTAATTTAATTATAATTTTAGATTATTTCTCTTATTTGAGAATGATTAGGATTAAGTTAGCAACTAGTATTTATAGATTTGTTATTCATAATTTATTGTAATACCTGCAAGCTTCTCTTCAATAATATTCAGTATTTTCTCAATTGAGATATTTTCTCCTTTATCAGAGCCCTCCTTCTTGAGTTTTTAAGAACGTATGCTAGAACGAAATCTAGTGTCGCTACCGCGCTGCATCAAGCATTTAAGAAAAGTAAAAGAAACAATTGAGATTAATTTAGTTGATAAATCAAATCCTATTTATTAGACTCATCTTGATGTCTTTTATTTATTCGAAGGGACATGAGGAAAAATCAATCACTTAATTAGTGATGGAAATGTCCACACTAATTAAAGCTCTCATTATTATGTTATAATTATTAAGTTACTAATATGTTAACTTTTATATTTTTTATAGTTTCATTAGATGTACTTAATGTTTATATCTAATCCTAATGTCTAACATGATTTTTTTTTTAATATAAGGTTATGGATTTTATAAATAAATTATCTATTTTGGAAACGAAAGCTAGGGATGTATGCTTGGTTGACAGTGCAAGCACACACACTATTCTTTAAGACAAAAAAAATTAGAAATAAAATCACTTGAAGGATATCTCATCCTACAAACTTAATACAAACCTAATAGAAGGTTTTAGAAGAGCCGGAATGTGTTAGGAAGTGGAAAAAAACTAATAATCCAAAATGGTTTATATTTAGCAAGATCTAAAAGAACTCTACTGATCTTTAAGATATCCACCCAATTGGATATCATATTGAGACTTTAAATGAAAATAATGTGAAGAATTTCTACATTACTAAAAATATCTCAGGAAAGCAATACATATTAGAAAAGCTTATAACACTTTCATCAAGATTCTATTACATAATTATAAATGCGATTGATAGTTATACTGTAATGAACCAGAAGTTCACAGATCCAAAAATATTTATGTTGTAGCATGATTGCATTAACACCAAGAATCTACAATAATGCATAAAATTCTTAAAAATTCTCAAAAATATATATTAAAAGACTAGAAGATTCTATTATCCAATGAGATTGTTTGTACTGCTTGCTTGCAATGAAAATTTATCTTGGACTCCTTTTAATGTTGATCACGAATCTCTATTATTTTTACAAAGAGTTCAAGGAGATATATATGAACCAATCCATCCATCTAGTAGACTATTTCGTTACTTTATAGTTTTGATTAATACATCTATACGATGGCTGCAGGCTTTTTTATTGTCCAGGCGTAATGTTGCATTTGCAAAATTATTTGCCCAAATTATAAGATTAAGTCACAATTTCCATCCAATCAAAATCATATGTCTAGATATTGTTGATGCGTTCATATCTAAGACATCCAATCAAAATCATACGTCTAGATAATGTTGATGCGTTCACATCTAAGACATTTGATGATTATTATACATCAGTTGGGATCAAATTGAACATTCAGTTCTACATGTACATACACAAAATAGATTTGCAGAATTATTGGTTAAACCACTACAGATAATTGTAAAAACTTTACTTGTACATACAAAATTACCAAAATCTATGTAGGTTATGTTATTCTACATGCTATGGCATTAGTCCATTTTAAACTCACTGCTTTCATTGATATTTTTCATCACAACTTGTACTTCATCAATAACCTGACATTTCTCATCTACGCACTTTTAGTTGTGCTTGCATATTCCTATATCACCCCCTCAATGCACAAAGATGGGATCTCAACATCGTTTAGGGATTTATGTCGGTTTTAACCACCTTTGATTATTAGGTATCTTGAACCTTTGACGAGTAATCTTTTCACTGTATGTTTTGCGGATTGTCATTTTGATCACATAATTTTTCCATTATTAAGGGACGGAATAGCTCTTGAAGTGAGGCATGAACTTTCTTGGAAAGTTTCTACTTCATTCGTTTAGATCCTTATACCAATAAATGTGAAAATGAAGTACGAAATATGATGATTTTGGAAGATATAATTGGAGGTCATACATGGTTAGGTTCATTTGTATCCTTTTGCAACAAATTATAAATCAATTACTGGATGTAGTACAAAAGTAACCGAGTCATATATTCCAACTGTTAAAACACCAGCATAGGTGATTGTTTCTACTAAGCAATCAAGTATAAAAGTAGCTAATAAGTTATCTGTTACACATCAGAAGTATGGTAGACCACTTAGTTTCAGAGACAATATTCCCTGGAAGAGGAGAATGAAAGATCAGGATTGTTAAAAATAATACTCAAGGTATAAATGTATCATATTATTTGAACGACCAGTTTCAGATAAACTGATAGTTCCTGAAGAGACACAAGACCCAAAAAGGGCTACTAAAGAAGAACAAAAATGAAAAAAAAGTCTATAAATCATGCTTATACAAAATAGACAACAACAATATACTTTCATTAACAGTAGCTAAAAATGATTTTGAGCTTTAAACTATCGAAAAGTGTAGACAAATGCATGATTAACCTTAGTGGAAAGAAGCAATTCAAGTAGAATGAACTTCTTTGGCTAAATATGAAGTTTTTGGACCTGTAGTCCACACACCTGAAGATGTCAAACTCATTAGATACAAATGGGTATTTGTGAGGAAACGTAATGAGCATAATTAAATGACCAAATACAAAGTGCGACTAGTTGCATAAGGTTTCCAGCAAAAACTTGGTGTTTATTATAAAGATTGGTATTCTCTAATAATGGATGCCATTACTTTTCTATTTTTAATCAGTTTAGCAGTCTCAGAAATAATTGGCATGCATCTCATGGACATAGTGACTACATATCTGTATAGGTTATTTAATACTAATATTTACATGGGAATCCCTAAAAGATTCAAAAGGCATGTAGCATATAAATCAAGGGATCGTAGTCTATGTTCTATTAAGTTTCAATGATCCTTGTATGGATTGAAACAATTTGAATATATGTGGTACAATCATTTGAGTAATGATTCAATTTACCCATGCGTATTTATTAGAAAATCTGAATCTAGATTTGCAATTATAGTAGTTTATATTGATGACATGAACTTAATTAATTAGAACTTTTAAAGAATGTTGAATATTTAAAGAGTTGAAATAAAAGATATGGGAATACAAAATATTGTCTTGACCAATAGATTGAGTATAAAACAAACAAAATGCTTATCGATTAATTTACTTATGTTGAAAAAATCTTAAAGCATTTCAATATGGATAATGTTCATCCGCTAAGCACTTCTATAGTTGTTCAGTCTTTTGATGTTAAAAACGATCCATTCTCCCTATACTAAGTTCAATACATCAAATCAGATATTGCATTCTCTTTAAACTTATTGGTGAGATTTAACTTAGCACTAACACAATGACATTGAATGACATTAAACATATCTTCCAATAACTTTATAGAACAATAGACTTGGGGTTATTTTACACAAGTGAGCCAATAGACAATCCAAATTTTACTGGTAATATAGATACATGCCACCTCTCTGATCCCCACAAATCCTGTTCAAAAACCGGGTAATAGCACAACAATTTCATGGTGATCTATTGAGTAGACTTTCATTGCCACCTCTTATAATCACTTAAAGATTCGTGTATTACATAAAGCAAGCAAAGAGTATATTTGGTTGCGGTTTATAAGGGTGGCAATCTGAATCATGATTCATTTATTCGATTCGATTTAACACGAATTAAATGGGCTTGTATTTGAGAAAATTAATTCGTTTAATAAATGGATGACTTTAATTTGATTCGTTAATTAAACAAATCGATTCATTTAGGATTTGTTTAATAAAATGGGTCATAAATAAATCAAATACTAACCATTTGTCTAAAATTCGTTTATTATTTGTTTAATTAAATTACTTATTAAATATACATGAAAAAATTTAAGGCTTGAAAGTTAACATAGTAATTATAAATGATAATAAGACAAAACATATAAATGAAATAAAAAAAAATAGGGCAGCTGGATTCCTTTCCTTTCTCTGAGTGCTCTCAGCCCTTTCTTTTCAATTCTCATGGTCTCTGTAATTTCTTTTTGTAATTTTCTCTTGATCCCAAGCTATGTTACTTTCTAATCCATCAGCTCAAAGGCTTGTCAACCATTATTCTCATTTGGATCATAGCTAAATCCAAGCTAACACCTATATTCTTGGTTTTGATTCTAGTTTTGCTTCTAGTTTTTCGTCATACTACATAGTCCAAACAAACTTCCATTACCATTCTACTACACAATCCCCATCGCCAGAACCATCGCCATAACAACCACAAATCTGGTTTCACCACAAAATCCACTACCATCCCGTCATCATTACCATCAAATCGAGCCACCAAAATATGAAGTACCATCCTGCCGTCCAAGCCCAATCATCATCGCACTACCATTGCATCGCAAATCTACAACCACTGCTAGATCGAAGATTAAAGCACTAAAATTGGGCCATAACAACAGCGCTTATGATCCGTATGTCGTTGGGTGAAATAGCAACAGAATAAGGGATCGGTTGATAACAGCACCAAAGGAGAGATGGGTGCAATGACAACAGTGGTAGTAGCAATTATGATCACTCTATCCATATTACGATCCTGATACCGATGTTGATGCTAAAATTTGCGCTCCTGTTTACCTCATCATCCTGCTGCTGCTCCATCTCTATCTCCCTCTAATCTTGCTGTCTAATTGTCAATCATCCCTCTTTGATTTCACATCAACTACCAAATTTTCCCATTTCACTTCGTTTTCCTCCTTTTTTTATTTGAATTAAAGAAATCACTTTGGTTCATAATTTGAATTTTAATTATTGTAATCGAATTCATATTCAATTCGATTCGTTATGGATTCGTTTATTATAAGATAAATGAATAGTAAATGAATGTAGATTCGATTTAATTTGTTTATTAATTATATTAAACGAATCGAACTGAATATTTGTTTAATAAGTAAATTGAATCTGAATCCTATGATTTAAATTCGTTAATAAATGAATCAAATCCAAATCAATAGACTTTTCACCCAATTCATTTGAGATTCGATTTGAATTCGATTCAGTTATTTGTTTGGTCGCCCTTGGTGTTGAGTGCTAGAAAATATATATTTATAAGGGATAGAATTGTCATTTTGTGCTATAAGTCTCACTAACATTTCTATGTTTATTTATTTATGTTCTTTAAACTTTAATTGTGTGTCTATTGTTATAATTTGGGTATTTTATGTATTTTAGAGATATTTTGGTTATTTCATTATTAACGAGAGGTCGGACAGCAAAACGGATGACGTTTTTTGGGCTCAGAATAGCTGAAAACCTTAGGGAATGACATAAAGGCTAGAACCATAAATGTGAACAGTACCATATACATGAACAGTACGGTACATGTGAACAATGCCATAATTATAGAATCGTGGTGGGGCCCAGCGAATGCGGCTTTGACCGACTGACGTGGTGTTGACCGATGACGTGGCATCATCTTATTCAACCGAAAAAAGTTGATGTGGCTTTGACCGACTGATGTGGCGTTGACTGATGACGTGGCGATACATTATTGGATCAAAAAGCTGACTTTTGTGTTGACTAACGACATGGCAGCATATTAGTGGACCGAAAAACGTGTGTACGATAACAGCCCTGATGATGTGTTCCATCCAATAAAAGCTTGCCACGTGGCGCAATCTTGAGGGTCCAAATTATTTTTATCCGATGGCCATGATTTAGTCAGTGTATCTATAAATAAGGGGGCTACCCCCCTAATTTGACATTCCTTAATTTATTTTTGAGCTCTGATTTCTGTAATTCCCTCTCTATATTGTATTTTCTATGTATTTTAATAAAATTTTTATTTTGCCCTTAGTTAAAAAATGAGTAGCTAATTTATTTTCAAGCTTGTGTTGAAGGTGAAGCCTTAACATGATCAATGGGCTTAATTTGGTAAGTTTACTTTATTTTGCTCTGATTTATTTAGGTTGTTTTGACTTATTGTTGACAGATAACAATAATCTTGTCTAGATTTTGCTCTGGTATACCGGCTCCCCAATACAAGATTATTATTGTTTGGCACGATGAACATTTTACACTTTATTAATTAGAGAAAAACCTTCCCTCTAGTATTAGTGGTCCATCTTGACTCAGTGTTGACAGAGAATAAGTCAGAGTTATTTAGTGGATAGTCTTGCCACATTGTTGACAGTAGAATTATTCTCACCTGGCACAGTGTGTACTTGATATCCATTTAATATAAGATTCTTTCACCTGACATAATGAGCACTTGATATCCTATTTATTAGAGATAGACCTATAAGGAATGGAATACCCCCTATAGATTAATTGGAATTTAAAAAGAAATATTAATCTCATGGTGAAATATTGAGTGTGCATCCAAAAACTGAAGCACTTATTTTATATTGTTTCATCTTTAATTTGTTCAACCTATCTTTTAATTTAAATCCTGCCCAAAAAATCACATCCTACGAATCCACATACAAACTCAGAAGATTAACCCTACACACGATTTAGTCTACCTCCTCGTGGGATCGACACTCATCACCATAAATCTATACTGCAATAGATTCGTGCGCTTGCGAGTACAACAAATTGCACAAAACTTGGCAATTTATTATCCATCATATTCACAGCATGTATAATTAGACTTCCACTAACGGATATTCCAACAGTTATATATAAAGACGATGCTGCTTGTATGCTTCAAATTAGGAGAGGATACATCAAGAGAGACAGAACTAAGCATATCTCACTAAGGTTCTTCCACATTCATGAGCTCTAGTAGGATAAGAAAATTGATGTCAAATAGATATACTCCAATAATAATCTCGTTGATCATTTTACCAAAGCACTGCCCACATCAACGTTTCAAAAGTTAGTCCACAGTTGGCATGCATTGACTCAACAAATTAAGTTGGCATAAGATTTTTCAGAGGACATTTCATCAAGGCAGCATATCTTAAAGAGAAGAATTCTGCAGCTATATTAGATAAATATGCACTATACTCTTTTTTCTTTTGACCAGGCTTGGTTCCACTGAATTCTACTAACAAAATTTTAATGAGGTAGTATTAAGTATGTTCAATCACTTCTTATCTTGAAAGTTGTACATAATTAAAGTGGTGAATTCAAAGAGAGAGAGAGAGAAGAGGGGGGGACTATTGACTTCACCACTTAAAGTTTAAGTCTCACATTGGAAAGTAGGGGTGGGAAAAATATTCGATCCAACCCGATCTGACCCGGCTCGATCCGAAAAATATCAGGTTCGGATCGGATCGGGTTCTTAAGCAAACCCGATCGGATATATTTGTGCCAACCCGATTGGGTTGTGATTGGATCGGATCAAACCCGATCAAGTTGGCACAAAATAAAAAAAAAATTCAGAAATACAAATCAAAATTAGAAAAAACAGCTAAACACTCACACACACCACACGGTCCACACACACAAACCATTAGCGTATTACAAACAAAACAAACCCTCAACTCAACTGAACATTCAACAACAGCACCATCAACAACAGCACACGACATTGAGCCAATGACAGCACAAGCACTCAAGCAGTAGTGAGCAACCCACAGGCCATAGTGTCCCTCACTCCGCTCACAACCCAGAACCCATAGCGTCCCTCGCTCTGCTCAGTCGCTCACAACCTGGAACCCACTGTCCTCAAACAATGAAACACAAACACACACAAGCTGCAGTCGGCCAACAGAAGCAACAACCGCCGAGAGCGACGCGACCAAAGGTGCTCCACGACGATCGTGACCCAGATCTACTGATCTACTGCAACCAAGTACCGGATCTGCTGCACCACCTCCACGCCTCTAATCCTCCACCATCACCCGATCCGATTCAAGCTCCATTAACTCGGCAAGCGGCAACCCCATTTTTTGCTCCTGCGTTGGCTTCAGTTTGAGTTTTGGAGGAAGCTTTTGAGTTTTGATACCGTCAAGTGTCAACAGTGATGGTATATGGCTTACAAATACAAATTATATTTTATATGTGAAAGTGGAATGTTATTATTTTTTATTTTTTTTAAATTGAGATTGAAATATTAATTGGTATTTGGTAATTGTTAATAACATGTAATTATATATTGTTAAATTTTAACAATAGAATGAAGAATATTCGACCATTGATTTTTTTGCTTAATTATTAATAATTGATATTTTTTTTGTATGAATAGATTAGGTAGATCAAAAATTAAAATCAAATATTATGTTATAATATGTGTCATATGATATGTGCTGTGTAGTGTGCAATAGCTTTAATTTCAATAAAAAAATTAACCAATTTAATTAATTGTATGATATGCAATAAGCATATGTTAAATTGTTCAGTAATAAATACATATGACATGGGCATGAAACTTAGGGTTTTATAATAAGAATTAAGATATGGATATGCAAATAATATTCTAGTAGTTTGGCCAACGGATAATTGGATATTATAAATTAACTAATTGCATTAATTTCTTACTTTTCCTTTATGGAATATGCATAGTTTTGAATTTTTATATATACAACTATACTCTTAGATACTAACATATAGAATTATTATGATGGAAAATTGGAAATATCGAATTCAAAAAGTTTCATAAAATTAAATTAATAGATATTTGAATTGATTTGTAATACTAATTAGATTATGTTAATAATATTTTTGTGTTTTGATTTTTGAATTAATGATTAATAATTATTTATTTGTATGTTCAGATGACTGGACACTCAAGATCGAATTCGATAAGTGATGATGATGATCAAAGTGTTCAAATGGAAGGAACTCAAAACGGAAAGGAAAAGGCAAAGCGGAAAAGACCACCAATGAAGAAAAGATCTAAGACGTGGAATCATTTTACTTTACTTGAAGACAATCCAAACAAATGCAAGTGCAACTATTATGGTAGACAATATCAATGTCATTCACGGCTTGATGGGATTACAAATATGAGAAATCATATAAAGGCCTGTGAAGCATACAAAAAATTCTGAAAACAACAAGATGGAAGCCAACAAAACTTGACATCTAAGGGCGGCGAAGGAAATGCAAGTAATATGGTTTTGGCTAAAGGGTAGAGTCAAGATGCTTGTAGAAGGGTAGTCACCAAAATGATCATTATGGCTGAGTTGCCGCTTAGCTTTGTGGATAACAAAGGGTTCCGGCATTTCTGCAGTGTAGCTATTCCGCAGTTCATTATGCCATCTCGAAGAACTATTGGTAGAGATTTTATGGATTTATTTTTGGAGGAAAAGACTATGTTGGAGAGTTTAATTTGTAACAACAAGCAGCGAGCGTCTCTTACAACTGATGTATGGACTTCCGATCAAAACATGAGTTATATGGTGATTACAGCTCATTTCATTGACAGTGATTGGTGTTTGAATAAGATGATTATTAGTTTCAGTGTGATTGAAGATCATAGAGGAAAAACGATCGGCAAAAAGATTGTAGCTTGTTTACAAGATTGGGGAATAGAGAGGTTGTTTGCAATAACCGCTGATAATGCCACTATAAATGATGTTGCTGTTAAATATGTCACCATGCAATTGCTTGCTTGGAAGAATGATGATGCACTTGTGTTAGCGGGACAGTATATGCATGTGCGTTGTTGCGCACATATTTTGAATTTGATTGTTGTTTCAGGGTTGAATGAGTTGCATGCTTGTGTTGCTGCTATCTGAAATGCTGTGAAATATGTGAGATCTTCCACTACGAGGCTATAGACATTTAAACAGTATGGAGCACAGGTGAAAGGTTCACCTGGAACTGTAGTTTTGGATTGTCCTACTATGTGGAATTCCACCTATTTAATATTGATGACTGCGTTGAAGTTTAAAGCGGCATTTGATAGAATGGCAGAAATGGATAAACCATATGAGGCATACTTTCACAATAAATAAAATAATTATAAGATGGTGGGCCCGCCTAGACTTGCAGATTGGGAGAGTGCTGAACGAATTGTAAAGTTTTTAAAAGTATTTTATGATGCCACATTGCTATTTTCAGCCTCTTTTAGTGTGACTTCTAATCTTTGTTATAATATTATTGGTTTAATTGAGAGTTCATTGACTGTATTAGAAGCAAGTAAAAATCCTTCGGTGGTGTCTATGGCTTACAATGAGTGAAAATTTTGATAAATATTGGGAGTCCATAGGAAAGATTAACAAAATATTGATTGTTACCTCCATTCTTGATCCACGAGCTAAAATGAATTTTGCCAAACATATTTTTTAGATAATTTTTGACAATGATGGTTTGAAGGTTGAAGAAATGACCAAAGCAGTAAAAGATTTGTTGAATAAGCTTTATGGTCCATATAGTGCATTGTGCTCCAGTTCTACACCATCGATGTGTAGTGAGAGTATTCCTAGTGACAGTTATGGTGGTTCAAGTTCTTCTCCACATATTATAGCTAACGTTAGTTTGGCGGAGGTTCCTGGTGGTGAAGATGATGACACTTTCCGAGTTGCTCGCCCTTTTCTTGGATATGCTAAGAAAGTCTCCGTTCAGAATAAGGGTAAGAAAATTGCATCTGAGGTGGAACGATATTTAAGTGACTCAGTTGAAAATCCGAGCAATCTTAAGCTCAATGTTTTGTTTTGGTGGAAGGTGAACGGATCAAAGTATGTAATATTAGAGAAAATTGCAAGGGATGTCCTCGATGTTCTTGTTTCCACAATAACATCTGAGTCTGCCTTTAGCACCGGGCGTCGCGTAATTAATACACACATTTCAAATAAGTTTTAAGCCTAATTATAACATTATAATTGCTTTAGTTGAACACGTTGAAGTTGGTGACTTGGTGGAATGGTATTGCCTATGATTATTATTAACTTTACGTGGTGATAAATGCCATAAGATAAGCCACGATTGACTTAATTTTTTTTCTTATATTTAATCAAGTGTGCATATCTATAGACACACACACACAAAAAAAAAAATTAGGCTTATGTGTTTGTGTTTAATGTGCCTTTATCTGCAATGCGACTTCAAGAATGTAGTTATTTATTATTTCTTCAATTCTTCTCTAGGGAATCGATGCTTCAACTTGAAGTACAAGAAGTTGAAGTTGGAACTTGTCGAAAGTGCTTGTGAGGAGCCGTGGAGCTATAGAGGAATTTTACTTAGTATTTATGCTTAAACTTGGTTGTGTTTTGGATTTGTTATTTTTGTTTTGGAAACTATTTAATTATGTATAAATTTTGTGACTTTGTGTTTTAAACTTTAAAGATTAATGTTTGGACATTGTGCTTTGGATGGAGAATTGGAGACTATTAAGTTTAAACTTTGTGTTAATTTTAATTTTTATTAAGTTAATACTTTTTGTTAATTTTAATTTTCATTCATTGGAATTTGATTTTGTTGTAGTTTCCTTTTTTTGTTGGTTTGAAAATTGGTAAAAAAAAATGATTATAATTAAGAAAAACAGCTCAAAATTGCATGAATCCAAATTAACCTGAATCCTATTTGACCCAATTTCACCCGATCCGAAATGACTCGAATTAACTCGAACTTAATCCGAACAGTATATAATCCGAACCCGATCCAATCCGAACTCAACTTGATTTTTTAAACCGACTTTTTAACCCAATTCGATTAATATTCGGATCGGATCGGGTTATAGGTTCGGGTTGAGTTCGGATGAAATTTTATCCAACCCGATCTACCCGAGACCCGATCGGGTTGATCCGAACCCGACCCTAATCCAATTTTGCCCAGCCCTATTAGAAATGAGTATACCCTCTTCCCATTTGTATCATTATTGAGTAATTAAGAAAAAGGCTAAATAATGGCCAACAACAAAATATTTAGTGCTTTGTTTTTAGTTCAAAATTTTCTATTATTTATTTATCTATAACAAATACCTATAGTAGACAAAGTGATTTGTTGCACTTTGCACTTTGCAAGCTGTAACAAAATTACTGGGATGTTATGAGATGTAACATTATATGTATTAATTACTTTGATTAAATTATCAAAATTATTTTACGCATGGATAATAAAATAAAAGTTTAGGTATTTTTCACTAATTAATGCATTTTTTAGAGCTTAATTACTATGACGATTCATTGAGATTCAGCATTTAGGATTCTCAAATTCATCTTTAAAAAATAATTAAAATTTATTTTGCTCCTAAACAACCCAAATTTCTGTGACAGAGATTTTCACTTCGTTATATTTGTCAGAGACATATGTATTTATCCCTTTTTTTTTTTTTTAGGAAATTACTTGTGACTTCTAGAGTGCTTTTTTTCTTTTTTTTAAGAAACAAAATTGCTTGGGTGGTAAACATAACTATTGTGATATTTAGAACAAGAGTAATGATACAGCCACAAACTCTTGTACAAATTAAATTTGTACATACTAATGTGGCATTAATTCATTGGTTGAAAGAAAATATAAAATAATGAAAACAAATTATGTAGACTAAGTGATATTTAATTCAACTAATTAAATAATGCCACACCAGTTTGTACAAAATAAATTTGTATAAGAATTTATGGCTGTATCCTTACGCTTAGAACAACATTCCTTTCTTAAAATTTATGGCTATGAATATTTAACTCAGAACATATTATTCTAATCATAATATTTTGGCCAGAGAAAAACAAAAATAGTAGAAGATTGGAACATGGCTGGAAAGCCCAATGGCCCCTGTTGGGCCATATACTTTGTAGCCTCAAAAGGACAAGTCACATAAACAGCCCGTCATATGTGCAGCACAAGACACGACTTTGTTGCTCGCATTTGGCAATGGCATGGAGAGATTTCCATCTCAAAGCATTCATTTAAAAAGATTTATGAAATTGTCAAATAGTCTTAGAGCTTTAAGTTCTCCACTTCTTATATCCCTTAGTCTTCTCCTCAGTATCTGCAACATCAGTCATATAAGCAACATTCAATCACAAATATCGACCATTTTGCATAGCATTTGAATGCGTAGGTAAAGACTATAATGTATGAGCTAGTACAATTTGAAGTACTAATGATACAATTTACATTAATCGTGATTTAAAAAATGCAAAAAGATCAGTAAAATTCCTTACATATTGTGCACGAAATAATATTCTCCGCTCACTTGTACACAAGTCCACAGCTAGCTGTTTCAGAAACACTCTTCGGTTGAGTTGCTTTGGAGATGTTGTATCCAAATCCATTGATCCACTTGCCTAAAAGTTTCCCAATTCCGACATGTTACAATACATTAAAGAAGTTTTCTGAATGAAGTAGAGAGTCATAAGTCAGTTAAAGAAGTTCCTCACCTGCAAGAATCTGGAGTACTTAGATATGCTTGATTCACAGCTGTCCAATATGAATTGTAATGCCTGTTCATTGATTTCAGGGTATTTTATATCCTTCTTTGAGGTTGTTTTATTTGATGCTGCAGCAGCCATCTGATTAACAGATATTTTAGATATGCTATATGATATTAGAAAAAATCTGAGACTTAGGAAAATAAATCTAAAAGGGTCGAACCTCTTCAAACTTCCCCTTCATGCTTGGAGGGCTGACCACTAGATAAGCATATGCCATTAACTCTAATGGCCATCCGGTGATTTGTATGGGAAAACACTCAGATCTGCCCGCGGAAATTACATTCTTGCATTTATCAGTTTCTAAAATGAAGTGAAAAAAGATAAAGCATCATATAAGAAGGGAATTATGGTATATGGTTAAAGCTTCACTGGGACATAGAGACTTAGATCACAATCTAAAGGCTGACGTCAGTTATAAAGAGGTTGACAATGAATATATTTAATCCTTATCTTGACTAAAATTTGATAATACTCATCGTTCATGATATAAGAAAGGTTTTGGAACAACCAACTAACAGAGCAAATCCATCAGGTACTCACACTGACAATCCATACTTCCTCAGAGCTTCTAACTTCTCCTTATAGCACTTATCTGATTTCTTAAGTGATAAAGGCAACTCTACTGAATCACTGGGATTGGTGCCCTCCCTTGGAACAAATCCGTATGATAGCAAAAGCTCTCCATTAGATTTCTTGCCATATGATATAAAAACCTGATTAATCGATGCAACAAGTTGCCCAAATAAATTAACATTCTACCCAGCAGTATCACCATAAATGCACTGAAGAAGATTATATCTACACAAACTAATGATCCACACAAACCTAGGCAATATATAATATTCTTGGGAGAGTGGGAATGAGTCCCTTTTTCTAAAATGACATGAAAATATGACTATTTGGTATATCTAAATATTCTTTACCTGCTCGCCTGGCTGATATTGCCGATCGGTTGTAAACACAACTCCTTGCGATGATTTATCGTAATCCAAAAATGTCTCCACCTACATCACGTAAAGATTATTCTGACTTAGTTCGAAATCAAATATGTTCCTACCACACAGATTTTAAATGATAGATGTCTCAGAAAGAGACTAATCTGTAAACATACCTCACAACTGTGATTCAGCATATCTGCCCAGGGAACCAAGGCAACCCTTCCGTCCATTGATGGTAGCCGAACCTGTGTTGGTGGAGGGGGAGGGGCCCGGGAGGGAGGGGGAGGGGTGTGGTTAAGTACAGATCTAATGTTGGCATATGACTAAATTCTTAATGGAAGTCAATTTGCATATGAATTTGTGAGATAAAAATGTTCCATGTTTATTTACAACCCTAATCCAAATCTTTTCCATCTGATCTCTAAATACCATATTATAGTTTTACTCTATTAAGAAGAACCAAGCAACAAAGTAACCTTGACGTTTCAAATAAGCTCACTTACCAAGCGTGAGAAAAGAATGCCAAATGACCATTTGAAAGTTTCCATATTGAATACCTGTGATCCATACAGGAAGCAACATTAAACTAGAGATGGTTATGGGTAAATAGCAGCAACACAATTAATTGTTTATGGAACTCTGGATACTGTCTGGAGTACAGAATGTTCATAACATCCATCAGAAACTTAAATGAGGGACTATATTGATCAAATCATAGTTTTTCACGTGTTAATAATTATAAGTATAGGGAAGTAACCAAACAAAAAAAAAAGGCCCAAATATTTATTATTTTTTAAGAAAATTCAAAAGACAATAAATGGAATATTTCTAGCACCAGCAGCTGGTCCAGAAAAAGATATGCTTCAAAACAACATTTAAGAATATCAGTTGGTAAATAGAATAAGTACCTCTTCAGGGAATAGATCAGGATACTTGGAAAATATCCTGAGCCTCAAATCATTGTATCTGCACAAGGAGGGATGGGGATACTTTAATAATTAGTAGTGAATTACCAGAATTGCACTAAAATGAAAATATAAACTGATGCAGATGCACGAAGCAAAAAAAGGGCTGAAAAAGTCATACGTTCCAATAACATTGGTAATCCTCTCAATTGCCCGTTCTCTAATCTGTGATGCTTCCAAGTACCTATCTAGTTCGGCACGAGTCCTGAAATGACATAAAGAGGCTGTAGGGGGAAGAACTGAGAGTAGACCCTTTCTGTGGTATAAGAATAAATCTTTAATAACCACATATGAACCAGAATTGAAGAACAGAAACTTACCAATACAAAAGAGAATATGGCTGTCGGGGTAAGGCTGAGATGTAGTTGCTCCATCTTGAAGATTTCTCGAAACTTGCTTCACTAATCAAATATGTCGCAAGCAATGGCCAATCTGGGACAGAACACTGTTTCAACACTTCACCAGCCTCTGGACAACTCCATTTCTATCGTCCAAAATGCCAAGGACAGAGAGAGAAATTATCACCGCCACAAAGTCAAAATAGACAGAAGAATAACTTTGAAGAATCACTAAAGCAGAAAACTAAGAAAAGATCTCATAACTAGAGAACTACAGTCATCATAACTAGATGATAAACTGATTCATAAGCTGCTTTGCTCTGTGCATTATATGAAAACACAAATCTCAAGTTTCAGTGAGTTATGATCTAGCACGAGATCAGTTGAACCATCACAGGTTTCATTAATTGTAAAAAATGTAATTTTCTTTTTCTCAAATTGCTAATGTACCAAATTATGCTTTAATTTGCTTAGTTTTGAAGTACAATAGCCAAAATGTTCAGTAAACAACTCCTTTTACTTAGCAGCTAAAGTTAACCAACCACTTCCATTTCACAGCAATTGTCACTTAAAAGCTGCAGCACTTCAATTTCAAGCATACCCTAATGCCATATTCACCACAGCACACACTAACTAACAAACATGATCAAAGAATGAAAATCATGCCGAGTATCCAGCTAACAGTTTACTCCATGTCCTAAAAGGAGGAGGACTAGAAAGAATTTTACCGAGTCGGCGGTGATAACAAGAGAGGGAGGCACAAAGAGTAACTTCTCGCCCTTCCTAATATTTTTTAAAGCAACTAAACCTCGCTCTCCCACATCAACCTTTTGTATGGCCATTTTCTGCGGCGGAAGGCCTGAATCAGACAGCCATTTTTGAAGGGTTGATGCATTTTCCAATGAATCTATGTCACATCCCCACGGAATCGTGTTCTGGGTCACTGTAGTTTTCGTGCTAGAGGCGGCGTTTGTTGTTGAAACTGAGCAGTGAACTACTATTCGGTGCCCATATCTTTTGCGCGGGAAAGCTGTGAAGGCAGCCTGAGATTGTGCTTTGTGGAGATGCGAGAATGAAGGGAGAAGTATAGTATGGAACGTTCTAGAAGCTTCGGCCATGGCCTTTGTTTCGCACGGCGTGCCCGTGGGGTTTGGGGGGTGTGGGGGGTGGGGGGTGGGGGGTGTTGTGGAAAGAGTGAGAGAGGCCTTATCTATTAAAAGATTAATAGAGAATCGTCAAGAGCTGTGAGACGGATGTAAGGTCGTTTTTGACAGTTAACCACGAGGAAACGCCGTCGGATTTGTAGTAATAAATAGGGATAATAACATACAGATCCTTGTTCTTAATGAAAACACAATTACGAAGGTAATTTATAAATTTTTTACCAAGGGTCCTACAATGCCAACGGTTACAAATTTGATGCTTTTATTTACAACGATAAACCTACAATGATTTTTAAATATTAAAGTAACTACAAAACTATTAAAAAAAAAGTATGAAGAAAAAGGTAAAGTTTTAGGGTCTTTTTCTTTTTTAATGAAAATGGCATTTTGTTACTAACAATGATCTAATTATAAAAGTCGTATAATTTAGTTAAATGGTGGGTGTTTAGGGAATAAGTAGAAGATTGATAATGAAGCGTCACGCGTTGATATGAGAATTTATACTGTAAATAATCATCAAAGGGTACTCGACCTACACCGGGTACATTTGATAATCGAGCTGGTACGTGGGGTATTCCATATTAAAGACAGAATAATTAGAGAAAATACATAAAACGCTAACAATATAAAATATCTTCATCTCTCAAAGAGAATATTTGATTTTGCAGAATCAAACAAGGAATATCTTACTGAAAAGAAGGGGCAGCTGGCTGTCACACCTGTAAAAAGCAAATGACAACACAGCAAGAATAGTAGTCCTCAGCTGCCACACCAAAAACTGCCAAGACAGATTTTGCAGAGGTATCCTCGACTACTCTACAGCATACACCACGTGTACAAGAAAACAAACCACACCAAATAACGTCTTTCTTGCTCTCAAGTATGCTCCTAACAGCCCAAAAATCATCATAAAGATAAAGGATAAAAAATCATCATAAAGATAAAAGCCACCAAATTACCACTAGAAATGTATCACGTGACAGAAAAGTCAAGGTACTCTATATATATACATAAATTCATTAAAATTTTACTTTTCTCAATCATCATCAAATACACACATTCCACTAAAAATGTTGAGATATCCTTTAATCTTCAACCTCTATTTTAGAAAACTTACAAGCTCCGAACACTATAAATAGTTCAAGAAGCTGACTTGAGTGTCAGAATGTGGTCGTCGGCCACTGCCGGCTCCACCTCTAACCTCCTTTTATTATTTTGCAGATCTAAAGGCATCCCTATAAGCTCTCACACGCTAGATCTGACCTCTCACGATAGCCATCATCTTCTTACTCTTGTTCATCTTCATAAAAGTCTAAAACAAGCCGTATATTTCGATTAAGTGAGGTACTCTACATCCCGAAAATAAATTCATTATTTTAATTAGATTTGGCACTTTTTTTTGCACCCAAAATCTACTTAAAACATCAAACATCTTTATATAGATATCTAGCTTATTTTATTAATCTTATATAATGTAAAATCTTGTGTAACATCTTATTTATATAGTGGATTGGTGATGATTTGCTCCCGTGAACGTAGGCCAAAGGCAAAATCATGTAAACATATTGTGTTCTTTGCATTTATGTTTGTTTAGTTATATTTTCAACTTGATGTTCAGATTGGTGTTTCACGTATAAATGTACATGGCTACTTATGCTACCTTAAGTATTCTGTGAGGCACCTGAGCAACTCCCTTAATTAACTTCTATATGTTACTTTAGTTCACCACCTAGGGTAGCTAAACCACCTACCCCAAACATTAGAAAACACACGTAAGCCCAAACTTAGCACAATGTCACAAGATGAGTTTAGCGCGCAGCAAAACCTGTGGGGCACTTAGATAACTAATAGCATGAAGTTGCTAAGTAAGCCTTAAAAACTTCTCGAACTAGTTAAGTGATAATGCTTGCGAGAAGGCTAGCAAGAAAAAGAGCAATGTATGCCAAAAAGTAAATTTTATTACTCAAAAAATAGAGTACAAGAGGGCTTTACAAAGTATACTTGAGTTGCTTGGTGATGAATGGATGCCTAAATGGCAAGTGTCAAGCCCTATTTATAGAAGAGGCTTGTCCATTCTAAATGGTTCATGCAACTTGCCTAAATATCTAAATATTTACATACAACTTGCTAGATTACTCTACGTGATTCTAAAGAATTCTAATGCTATGTTCGAGTATGAAGAGTGTGCTAAAGTGTTGTAGAGAATTCTAAAATTAGGTTAAGATTTAGGCCAAGTTAGCACTGCTTAGCCGAATTTGGGATCGTTAGGCTTGGAATCTTGGTGTTTGAGCTGGAATTATGAACTGTCTTATTACTTAGCATACCATAGACTAGTGATTTAACCTCTGTTGGCTAGAAAATTAGCAGCCAGTTACAACAAGCTCCCCTCAAATATAAATTTATTTATTTAAGTCATTTGATTTGGATCTAGCGAGCACCACCAAATTAGTACGAATTGAATCTTGTGAAAATTTAGTAAAAACAATGGACTACTAATTTCTGAACACATATTTAACTTGAAAATACATTTTATCCATAATGAAGCTCCTGCCTACTTAAAAATTCTCTTCAGATAAATTTAAATAATATTCACGAATTTGATACCACAACTAACATTAATAAGCCATAATCTATTGGCAACTTAATATCTTGTAACAATTTCAATCTTTCAAATTCAATGACCTTTCAAGGACTTTATGAAAAGGAAAATTAAAAAAACTAACTCCTTGCCGTCTATTTTATATCCTTTAATTCTCTATATGAAAAAAAGGTTAAAAGTTAGGCCTTTAATTATGATTTTAATAAAAATAAAGATTCAAATGTTATTTTCCTGCAAGATATCTGATTAGTTAAGTAATAATAGCCATCACAAGTGCCAAAGATGGAAATAAGAGCCATCAAAGTGCTAAAGATTCCATCTTTGCAGTGCCCAAAACATGTTCGCCAACACCTTCCTCATCTCTTGCAACTTCACATCAGTTCCACGCACAAGACCAAAACTCAAAACTCAAATCCAAAACCTTAAAAGCATCGACCTTACCTTTCCCAACAGGACAACCACCTTAAAGTTCTCTGCTTTGCTTCAACCCCACAACCTTAAACCCTTAGTTTTCCCAATTCACAAAAGGGCTCTTCTCCAAAAATGTCACAGCATCTTCGACTCTCAAAACTCAAAAGACCCAGTTTTGGACGACAAAGAGTCTTCAGAGTTGAAGAGTAAAGAAGATGTTCAAGAGGGAAGGGATTGGACGACCTCAATTTTGCTTTTTCTCTTGTGGGGTGGACTCATGTACTATGTTTTCAACCTTGCTCCTAATCAAACCCCGGTATCGATTGGCTATGTTTTATCTTTTATAGCTTGTATTTGGTTCATTTTGTGTTTGCATTTCTTTAAACGGGAATTTTGTTCGGTATATTTGATTAGGTTAAGTCAATATATGGGCTATAACTGTTGGAATTGACTTGACATGAACTTGCAGTCAAGGGACATGTATTTTCTGGAAAAGCTTCTGAACTTGAGGGGAGATGATGGCTTTGTAATGAATGAAGTGCTTGTGTCTCTCTGGTACATCATGGGTTTGTGGCCTTTAGTGTATAGCATGTTACTGCTTCCAACTGGTAGAAGGTCCCTTCCAGTGCTTCATCTTTGTTCTTTATATTCTTGTGTGAACTCTGTAACTTGTTTGTGTGAAATCCTAAGTTCAGTTGACATTGCAAGAGTCAGTGTCTTTTTGCCTTATTGTTCCATAAGGAAAATGCTGAGTCGTCAGCGAGAATCTGTTGAATTTACTTTATATGCTTGTTTGTTATGCTTTTATTTTGTGTGAATGCCAAATAGACTGGCAGCTTCATGGGAAATAATATATTGATGGTGTTGAACTTCGATCAATGGCTTGAGGTTTAGCCTCTGTTCCTTGCAAGAAACAGCTTGAAACGTAGGGGATTGACTGGTTTCTGTGTGAACAGCTTAAAATGTAGACTGAATTCTGTTAGTTTGACTTATTAATTCTTGTGCCTTGCAGCTCAAAATCCAGCATTCCTGTCTGGCCATTTCTTGTACTCTCATTTTTTGGTGGTGCATATGTTCTTCTACCCTATTTTGTTCTTTGGAGGCCACCACCTCCTCCTCTTGAACAAACTAAGCTAAACAAATGGCCTCTGAATTTTCTGGAGTCAAAATTAACAGCAGGGGTAAGGAATTTACCATTTCTCCTGTACCGAAGGATCTATGAACTTGTTTAAAAATCTGATTACTTCTTAAAATTGGCATATGCATGAATCTGAGCAAAACTGTGGTCCTATGCTTGAATTTTCCAAGTTCTACATAACTACGACTTAAAATTTTTAATCTCTTAGTGACAAGTAACAATAAAATTGATTTCACAAATCCATAGGGAATTGAATTTCCAATGGTTATCACTAATAAATACAATGTATTTGGAGGTAGTCTCTTTTGGAAACATAGAATCTGACTCCATTACACATCAGATGTCACTTGCTGCAGGACTAGGTTTAATCCTATATGCAAGTTTTGCTGACGGTGATGTCTGGAAGGAGTTACTCCAGTATTTTAGGGAAAGCAAACTTGTAAGTGTTTTAAAATCTTTGTTTCATGTGGGTGTATTTGTGCACATTTTTGCCTCTTAGTCAAATATAATTACATTTTAGTAGTTTCCCTAGTTTGTGCAATCTTCCCTTTGATTATGTTTCTATGGACTGTGGTGTAATATTGCTTTTAAGTTGCAAGTTGCAATATTCTTGATTGTACTAGTTTCCGCTTGAACATAACACAAACTGACACATGGATTTGAACCTCTATGTTGCAGATTCACCTGACAAGCATTGATTTTATTCTGCTATCTGCATTTGCTCCTTTTTGGGTTTACAATGATATCACTGCTCGGAAGTGGTAAGATTTCTCTAAATGTGGCATGTGTAATTCTTCATTTCACTTCAATGTTAGTATTTGTATAACATGCAGGTACTTGATCTCTTTGTAGGCATGACAAAGGTTCTTGGCTTCTCCCCATAACATTGGTGCCATTTTTGGGTCCTTCTCTGTATCTGTTTCTACGGCCACCACTATCAGAAATGCCAGTTTCGATCAGCGAAACATCATTGGAGCAAGAATAGGTCACAAGTAATCCATACTTTGCTGTGTGTCAACAAACTACTGGTACAGCTGAAAAACTCCATTTTAATGCAGAAGAGACCATTGAAGAATGATAGTCCATAGCTGATCTTCATACACCAGACCAAAAAGATATCTGAAATCATGGGAATTGAATTCCTCCTGAACAAGAATGAGCAGCCTCCGCAATTCTTGGTTTCTTCCTTTTTAGTAACTGAACGTTCGTAGCTCTGTGTGTGTGTGTGTGTGTGTATGTAGGTTCAATGTATGTATGAAAAAGATCAGTACAGCTTGGGCAACGAAGAAACAGGAAAGAATGAAATGTAGAAAGCATAGTTCACATTATTAATACATTTTTCAGTTTCTTATCGGGGAGGGGAAAAAATGAAAAAAGAAAAACAAATATAGTTGATATTATTGACAGTGTCAATTTGAAATAAACTTTATAAGACCTAAACTTCTAGTGATTCTTAGTTCTAAAAATTTCTATCCCTCAAGTTTTATTCAAGCTTCCACTAAACATGGGATTGGGTCCAACCTTACAAGAAGTTTTCTTCACCATATAACTACAGGCCTATGTTTTCCATACCCAGCCAGTGCATTATTACACAGAACTTTTAAGCAGTCAAAAAGGTGACAAGGTCAAACAGCAGTCAAAAAGGTAACAAGGTCCCAGCTCACTTGGTATGCATTCATGTGAGGTGCAGGGCTTGAAGTAACACAACTACACGCCAAAGTCTCAATCCCTCTGAGGTATACTACTCAACAGCGGTTATTCTTGGAATACGACAAATAGGTTGCTAGAAATTCAGGCGAGCACAGTCCAACAACCAAACATCAAACTTGAATTTGAAGTAGAACGATAGGCACCAATTTGTTAGACAATCACATCACAAACTTAAAAAGTAGCAACTTGCAAATATGTGCCATGACTAGGCAACAAGGGAAACGCATCACTTATTACTGATACAACATTTGGAGATCATCCTTAAACTTAGCCTTGAGTTGTTCCCTCTTTATCTTCAAAGCAGCAGTAACCAATCCAGACTCAGGTGTCCAGGGTTCTGGCATCAACTTAATCTTTGCAGGAATCTCAAACTTATCGAGTTTTGCAGCTTTTGCTACCTGCAGGCATAAAGTGATTTTATATCTCCGTGACAGGAAAAATTCTGTGTGACTCACTACTGTACTCGCCTTTTACATTTCCGCATATGGCATAAAATGGATCAGCTTTTTGTGCACATTAAATCATCAAATGCATGCTCAAGTAGATGATGTAAGCAAAAGTGGCAGACCTTGGACAGAGCTTGTTGAACCTCGTTGACAGCCTCAGCCTTGTTACACAACTCTGAAAGGTCTTGGTACTTGATGCCAGCTTCATGGGCCCACTTCTCCAAGGCCTTATGTGATGGAACAACAAGGGCAACACAGTAGTTGTGAAAGGGATCTGCATGTATCATGATATTATCAACATAGTCACTTGAAATCAGTGCTGCCTCAACCTGCAATCCGGCCATTAAACTAGATAATGAGCACTAAAATGCAAACAAACACAGTCACAGGGCATTTCAAATGAAGAAATTCTACATGGAGTTATGGAGGTACCTTTCCAAGGGAGATATACTCTCCATGTTGAAGTTTGACAATATCCTTCTTCCTATCAATAATTTCAAGACATCCATCTGGGCAAACTTGTCCAATGTCACCAGTATAAAACCAGCACATACCCCTTTCATCAACCTGTAGCATGTAACAGGTCTTGATGGTCAGTATTTACACACTATAAATCAATTTTCAGGTTTCCCATGTCTTATCACAACCTGCATAGAGGCAAATGCAGATCATCCATACAGAGTGAAAGTTTACCTTGTACACCTCACTAGTTTTTCCTGGATTGTTAAAGTAACCAGCCGTCACATTGAATCCACCTACAACAATCTCTCCCCGAGGCATTGGTTTGTCAGAAGTCTTATATCCTCCTTCATCCCAGGAAACAAGCTACAATAACAAAGGGCTGATTCTGGTAAATCTTACATCTTTGCTATATTATCATTAATTCCCAGTAAAATGTAAGATAACATGTCTTTTATGAATTAGCATTGGAAATTTTACTAATTTTAACTATTAATGCTTAAATCTTGTTTGTTGGATAATGGTCAGTAGGAATCATGCAGACTGAGCTCAACACATAATACGATCTGAGTAAAACTCTTTACATAGGCATTTATGACAGCGTTATTAATGCCAAATTGAGCTTCCCCTCATGGGTATAAATGTGGCACACCTTAATGTAGCAACAAGGAACAGGGGGACCCACACGGCCCACAGATGGGTCATCCCACTCAGAGAATGTAGCTCCAGCGCAAGTTTCTGTCAAGCCATAGGCTTGACCTATTGGCGCCCTAATGGGGAAAAAAAAAATCAAATTAAACTGTGAATGTTAGGTAAAGAAAAGAAGGAAAGAATGGCATGAATTTACATCAGCAGATTCAAGATGAGAGTTATTACCCCATGCAAATGTTAATAAACCGCTGGGAGTCCCCAGATAAAGGAGCTCCACCACAAATCATAAATCGAATGCGACCTCCAAGTACAGCACGTACTCTTTTGAAGACAATAGCATCCCACAACATTCTCTCCAAACCCCAAGCACCAAACCAGCTTCCTTCTACAGCTGCCAGTCGACGCTTGTATACAATATTGAAAAGATTCTTGGTAAGCCCTCCCTTCTCCGCAACCTGGAGGAATTGTAGTAATCAGTGAAGACAACAGATTAGTTAACAGATGTCCTCAATCTACACATATGCACCAACAGCAGATGCCATAAAACCATATTTATGTCCAAGGCAATCAATTGTGTTGTGAGTTAACACCTTTTTCACAACTCCTTCTCGAACACGATCGAAAATAGCTGGAACTGCTGCCATTAGAGTTGGTTTTAACACAGAAACATCTCCCTTGGTTCCTTTCTTTATTTTACTAGAAGTATCTGTCAAGGTCAACGTAGAACCATAGCCAATTGCACAACCTGCAGACAACATGATGGACTGGACAACCACAAAAGGTTAAAACAATCTTATTCCTTGTATAAAGAAGAAAAATACAAATATGAACATACCTCAGCTGCTAGTTCAAGAACATGAGCTAGTGGCAAGTATGCCAAGTACACGTCACTCCGTCCCAGATTTGGAATCACAGTCTTAATTGCTGCTGCAGTGGCTACAATGTTTCCGTGCGTAATCATGACACCCTAATTGTTTCACATAGCACAATGTTACTAAGGCATAAATCATAATTGCTGAACGATGGATTACCAACAGAAGTTTCAGTAGTCACCGGCAAAGCACAAATGTCAAGATAAATGATAATAATCTTCAAATTAATTTATCTTCATCCTAGTATTAGGAATTTGGCATGCAAATACATAAACCAAATATTCGAATTACAATAAAGAAAATAACTCATAGTTTCACTATATATTTATGTCAAGATACGTTAAGGTTCACTTATTATTGGTTTGCCCTGTTTCTTCCAAATGCATTAAAAAAAAAATTATAAAAGACATGGTACAAACCTTGGGCAGGCCTGTACTGCCACTTGTATACATGATGACGGCAACACCATTTTGGGAAGGTAGGCTTGGATGAACAGGACTTCTTTTTCCGAGTTTCTCAACTTCAGAAAATGATGAAACTGTCCAATTGCTAATACCTCCAGAGACTCCAGAATCCTTTTCATTTCCATCATCTTCAAAGTAAATGACATTCTTGATAGTTTTCAAACTTGAGCTTACAGCAGACAACTTTTTCAACTGCTTAGAGTCGCAGATCAACGTTGTCACTTGTGTCTGTCAATATTTAAAGCTATGAGTGAGAATTATACATAATCCACATTACAATGGACCATATACAGAATGATTTGCAATCCTAGCTAATTCATAAAAAGATAAGAAGTTATTTTCCCACCTCATTAAGTGAGTGAATAAGAGCATCCTCACCGAGAGAAGAATATATAGTAACAACGGTTATGCTTTGCCTAAAGCATCCCTGAAATCCAAAAGTATCAGATTTTAGCGTTGCTAATGTACTCAATACTTTATCAACAGGAAGCAAGAAACCTATGGAATTGACATATGCTAGCAATACCTGAAAGGCAATGAACCACTCCGCACGAGTTTCAGCTAAAATAGCAGCCCGGGTGTCCACGTTGTGACCTAAGTTAACAAGCCCAGATGCAAAGCTGCAAGCACGATCAAATACCTCCCCATAAGTCTGCCACTCATAATCCCCCAAGTGTAGCTTCTCAAACTTCCTGCCATCACTAGCCGTCACAAAGTCCTTACCAAGTAGCTTTCTTTTCCCAAGAAATTGATCTCGTGGATGGCTTTTACAAGACTGTTCAAACAGCACGGCCATGGTTGAGGCCCCTTTCCAAGGAACTTCAACCAACTCAGGTTTCTGAGCACTGCGGATTGCATAACCTGCCTCGCCACCGACTTCAACTGGAACTCCTCTTTGTTTTACCTTCTTCTTTCTTGCTACCATCATGGATAATAATACAGGAATAAGTAAAGCAACAATAGCAGCACCCACAATCCCATATATTCCACTTCCTTTCTCAGTTAATACTGTTGAATCAAACGAACTTCCAGCAGAATTCTCCATTGTGAATGTCTCTATAATTTATTATAGGGTCTCTTTTCAGAAGAACCAAATAATGACCTAAAACTGAAGAAATCGAATCAGCAAAATAATTCCATTTTGGATTAGTGAAAAAACAAGTATATAGCAAAAAGAAGACCAAATAAGAGACATGCAGACCAACTTTAAGAGTCATACAAAGAAGAACCAAAAAGTTTCACAGCTTCATAAGCAAAATACCAGTCAAATTGGGATCTTAACTTCCTTATATATACCTTCCCTTGCACATATTTTTCAAAAAATAGAAGAAAAATCAAAATTTTGTATGATCAAATACAACCCTTCAATAAAATTCACAAAAAAAAAAAATAACATGATTGGCACACAACACAATCAGATTTTCACCCTGATACATCGAACAAAAAGATCAGTATTTTTCATAATTCAAAGATGATCAAATGGCCATAAGCCCATGATGCAACCAGAAACCAGCAACCAGCACCCAGATAATATCGTCATCAGACTACAAAAAATCTACCTGTACAACGAACAATTCTCTCAAACGACACCCTTATTTTTTTTATATATAAAAAATTTATGTATCGGTAGTATTAAGTGATCACAAGAACACTATCATTCTAAGAAAAGAATCAATTCAAACATATAAACTTTAACCCAAAAAAAAAAAAAGCCTCAAATTTACCTTTTGAACCGAAGCCAAAGCTTGAAATGTTCTATCTGTCTTACATAGACAGAAAATCAAAAAGCAGTCCAGCATGCTATGATGAAAGCAGAGAACAAAACAACACTCCTTGAGTGTGACGCCATTGCTATCTTTATACATGCATATGCATATGCAAATAGGTCAGCTTCTCCAGTTTCATGGGTAATTTTGGGATTGTGCATATTTTGTAGGCACTGAATGGTACAACGGAGCTGCTACGTGTAGGGAAATGTAAGTACTCTGGCGTGCTAACAACGCATCTGTCACTTGAGCATACGACACGTGGCGTAATGCCTGACGTCTTGAGGACTGGCAACGTGGGGTTATCTTATGCGGCCCGAAGTTGAAAGAACGTTCTGTTTTGTTTTGGGTTTTCAACGTAAATGGGAAAAGCTTTCGATTGTTAGGAGGCACACAGCTCAATAGTCTGTCTGAATTCATTAATGTGAAATCAAACCAAACCAAAAACACTACCGTTTTTGGCAGAGAGAGTTTCTGATGCCAAGTCACGAAGTATGGAGGACCATTAGAAGCTTCTTATTGAAGAAAATGCTTATCATGATAGATGCTCATAAATTTAACAAGATTGGATTAAATGGCAGAATTATCTTGTAGAAGGAAACAGCTGTGCTTGTGAAGCAATTGCATCAGAATTTGTAATGTAAATTGTAGCTTTTCTTACAAGTGGAAATTTTAAGGCTGCATCACATGAAGACAGAATGCATCGAAGATGAAACGAAGTTACCTAAGCTCATGAAGACAAATAGAAGGGTAAAATCAGTGTTCTTTTCATCTGATATCATGCTTCAATTCAATACACTGATTTTTTTAAGATGGTACAGACATTTGTTCATTCTTATTTTTGGAACAAGTCAATATGACAATTAGATGATTATGTGTTTCACAGGTAGATGATGCATATCATATGTGATCGCTGCGGGTTGATTTTTGTACATCAAACACTAAGAATTGCGCCCAGCACATTCTTCGGCCCGTGTGAATGCATCTGTGAGCACATCAATCGTCCAATCCTTCAAATCCCTCTGCGGATAAAAGGTATATTATGTGAACATCAAGCTTACGTATTCAAGACTTCGAGTTTCAATCTGGAGAAGAAAGAGCATTTTGTTTCTTCTTGAAAGCAGAACAAAGAATAAGATGAATAAGATCAAGTACATGGATCATGAGACACAAAGCTAATCTTTTATTGACAACGAACTTTTAAAGATAAGCAGATCCAAATTACTAAGTTACGCAGCATGAAAATTTTGTATCAAATGCACCTCGGTCGGGTAGCTACAAGACTACCTAATGCTCAGAACAATAATACATGAAAATGAAGATGAAAGACAAGCTCTGCAATTTTGCAACATATATTTATTGACTACCCAAGTTCCAGCTCTTAATCTGGAGCAGGAAAGATAGAAGTTTTGCAAGCCCCAAAAAAGGGATGAGAAATAAAATTTGAAAAATATAAATTAAATAAAATCAGAATGACATAAACTAATAAAGTCTCAGTAAGAGCAAAGCTAATAAAATATAAGACGGACTCAATGAATACTTCACCCATGATGTCAGATTGAAATGGAGAAAGAGCTAGGAACATAAGATCAAACACAAAGAAAAATACATGCATTTTTAAGTCTAGGTTATTGCATCAATTGTCCAGAGTAAGAACCACACTGAATCTTTTGGTATCAGAGAATGCTACATTTTAAAAGCAATATGTTACCCCAATTAGAACAAAATTTAGACAGTGTCTGTGCTCTCACAGACCCACGAGGTCTTAGGACATAAATAGCATTGTGAAACAAGAACAGAAGAAATAACCAAAATTCATGGTATGGGTTCCACCCCCTGCCCCCAAACTTTTTCTAGCAATTAGAAGGGCCACGGCATCCAAATTTGTCTATAAATAATCATCAGGAAGAAGAAGAAGGAATTAAGCATTGATCATGAATAAGAAACATATGTAAGATTGAGGCATGCTTTGAGCAAAACTATGTATGAACCATATGGTATCCTAAAAAGCAGTACATAAAAAGCAATTAATATCCCAAAACCATAACTGCATTTGACAATCTAAAGTCTTAAGAAGCTATATAATCAGCTGATGATAAATTATTTAAAAGCAAGAAGCATAATTCAGAAACAATACCAATCCTAGGAAATTTGAGAACAGTAGGACATCCAATGAAAGGTGAAGCCCCTATATTCTTCCAATTAGCATCTTGGAGCAAATATAAGATTCTATATTCTTTAGAAACAAGTACCACTCCTAGGAAATTTGAGGACAGTAGGACATCCAATGAAAGCTCAAGCCTCTATATTCTTCCAATTAGTATCTTCGAGCAAATATAAGATTTTATAATTCCTAAAGATCTACCGTCACTCAATAAGTGGTCAGGCTCCTATTTGCTGACCGGGCAATATAGAAAGGATCACCGAATGCGGGAGGACTGTCATAAGTGATGTAGTATTGGCCAGATCAGGACAAAGTAAACTCACATATGGAGTCACTGAATATGGTAGGACTGTCGTAAGTGCATGTAGTATTGCGCAGACCAGGACAAAGTAAATTCATATATACCTAACAATGAAAATTAAGTACTAAGAGAATTGAGAGTCTAACCATGCGCAGTGGTTCTCCAGTTCTTATTTTGGCATTAGGACGAGCAAGCTTGGATTCAAAAGGAGTCCTTGGCCTCACTTCTTGAAATTCTTCCCACTCCTCACGAGTCAGCATCCTCATCGTGCCTTGGCCAGGCGGAGCATTCTTTATTTTGCGCTCAATCATTTCTTGGGATTTTGAGTCATCATACTGCAGAACATGCACATCATATTGTTCCCCCAGTAAACTATAAAATAAAACTGACACCACACTAAAGAAGAAATTTTATTGACAGAAAAGAAACTACAAAAACCACAGCAACAAATGAACTAATATGTTATGCACGACACTATCTAACATCTAATATAATGCCAGGACAAGAAACGATTATAATAAGATATTAGGGTACCATCATGAGAAGCTTAGCAAAGAGTGCAATTGCAGCAACAGTGAGAAACATTGGCAAAGAAGCCGTGTCAAGAAACGATTTCGATTCTGGAACCTCAACAAAAACATCATTCTTGTTCACATTCTTCCTCTTCCTCATTTTTTCCAACTCAGCAACCCTTTTCTTCAAGCTTTCCGATGGGCCATCACGAGACAACGTATGCAACCTTCTTTGAATTAACAACAATCTCTGGCAAACCCCAAACATAGCGGTGACAACACAAGAATCTACACTATGATCTTGCTTTTGCTTTTACCATTGGGGAAAAAGAAAAAAACCACCTGCACTTCACAGCAAGTAAGTTCATACTCAGATTTTGAGATGAAATTAATTGAAAAATTCTAAAAACTATTCTGCAGGTCATAGGAATGGGTTCCAAATTCTAACTACCCAAATGCCCATTGTTGTATATTTTTGACACATTATGAAGTACAATTTCATTGGAGCATTTTGACAAACAGCATTTAGGCATCAAAACACTGGCGGCAAACTTTGACTACCTTGAAAAAAGTTTTTAAATAAAGGCTGTATTTATAATTATATGGAATCACGTCAAAATAAAATTCAATATCATTCCCCGAAAATGGAGAATTACTGAATCATAATACAGTTGCTTACCAGATTTAATGCTTCAAGGAGAGAGAGCCAGAGGGATTTATTTTATTACGCTTATTCACTTTTTTCCAAATGAGTAGACTAGAAGGCTGGGTTAGGTTTTGATTTGGGCTTAGTTTCAGGGAACATGGGCTAAGGCCCATCTACTAGAGCACCGACCGACAGCTTATTTAGTTTCAAACAAATCGGGGGGGTACACTTATGGATTGGTCGAACCGATCCATGAGAGTCATGAGAAAAGTAGATTTGAAATTGGTTTGACTGGGACGAATATGTAAAACAGTTACAATAAAAACTCACTGCGTCAGTGAAATTATTTGACATAAAAACTAGAAGGATTTTACTACAGAAGCTGTAAAATAACGATGAACGGTACCACACGTGGGTACTATTTATTATTTTTTGTAGTTATTATAATTTACAGCAGCTGTAAGATAGGGGTTCCCAAACTAAAATTAATAGATTAATACTTTACGGCGGTAAAGTTTCGGACGAAATTAAGAATGGATTATAAATAATTTTTAGTTTTAAATAATTAAAATACAATTCATAAAATTTTTTATTTACATCATTAAAAATGATAATAATTAATATTATTTTATATAATTAAAATTAATAATAAAATAGCCAGGTTATTGTAAAAATATATTTTCTTATTAATTTTCTAATTAAAAGCTACATACTTTTTATATAAGAGTAAAATAGTAATTTGTAATAATTCACTTCAAATACAAGATAAAGTAAATACAGAGGATGTGTTCACTTATGTAGTATTTACTTACTGGAGTGGGAGTGGAGAGTGTGAAGTCCTCCCACTCCAGTGTTCACAATCTTCACTCTAGTGTTTACTTGCTTGTTTAAATAGAGGTATGAGTCTCACTTCATGGGCCCCACTCACTTTTGAAGTGTGAAGCAGGATTCTACTCTCACCCCTTCTTTTTTTACCCCTTTTATTAATATAATATTATATTTATTAAAAAAATAATATTATATTTATTTAAATAAAATAAATAATTTATATTTATTAAATATAATATAATTTATTAATATTAATAATATGAATATCATTTATATTCATTAAATATAATATAATTTTTTATTACCTTTTATTAATATAATTTATATTTCTTAAAATAAAATAATATTACGTTTAATTAAAAATAATAATATTATATTTATTTAAATAATAATATTATATTATTTAATTAATATTAAACTTATTAAATAAAATATTATTATATTCATAGAGAATTAATAAATATACCATATACTATCTTTATTTGAAATATAATATTATTATATTTATTTAATTTAATAGTATTATATTTAATTACTATTAATAATTAATAATAATAATAAATAGTTTATTCAAAAAAATATTAATTTTGTACTATATTATTAATAATAATGTTTTTATTTGTGTTGCTCTTATCATAATTTTAATTTACATAAATTACAATTAAAATTAATAAAAAAATTATGATTTACCTAACTAAAAATATTAATAATTATTATTAATTTATATAATTAACATTAATAATAAAATAAATAGTTTATTTTATAAATATATTTTTATTATATTATTTATCAACTTTGTACTAAAAACTATAATTTTTTAAGTAAGAGTAAAATTGTAATTTAAAAATATTCACTCACAATCTAAGATAATGTAAATACATAAATGGTATTTTGATTTTTATTACACACTCTCATTTCAGTGTAAGTAAACAACATATTCCCACTCCATATTCCCAAGATTTCCACTCCTCATAATTTTCAATCTAATCCGAGAAGTAAACATTACCTTATGGTAACGTTTATTTTTCGGATTGAATTGGGAATCTTAAGACTATGAGTGTGGTGTGGGAGTGGGAATATGTTGTTTACTTATACTAGAATGAGAGTATAGAATATGAATCAGAATCTCATTTATGTGTTTACTTTGTCTGGAATTTGAGTGAATTGCTTCAAACTATAGCTTTATTCTTATTTAAAGAATTGTAACTTTTAATTACAAAGTGAATAAAAAATATTTCTAAAATAAACTATTTATTTTATTAACTAATTCTAATCATATAAGTTAATACTTATTAGTAATATTCTTAATTATGTAAATCACAAATTTTTTGTTAATTTAAATTTTATTTATGTAAATTAAAAATTATTGATAAGAGCAACACCTATGAAACACTATTATAAATGATATAATATAAAATTAATATTTATTATAATAAACTATTTATTATTGTTATTAATTAATATTAAATAATATAATACTATTAAAATTAAATAAAGATATTATTAAGTAATATTATTAATTCTCTGTGAATAATAATAATAATAATAATAATAATAATAATAATAATAATAATAATAATAATAATAATAATTTTAAGTAGTAAATTTTATTTTTAATAAATGTAATATTATTTAAATAAATATGATACTAATTTAATAAAATAAATATAATTATATTATATTCAATATTTTATTTTAATAAATACAATTATATCTTATTAAAAGGGAATGATAAAAAAGAAAGCAATGATAGAGGAGTCCCACTTTATCGTTATATAAACATGCATATACTATAGTAAGAAGACTTCAAACTCCTTACTCTCACTCCAATAATTAAGATTCTGATTAACAATCAACACTCTCATTTCAATGTGAATAAATACGCCACTCTCACTATGTACTTTCAACTCCAACATTCACATTCTCATACATTAGAATTCTCACTTCAATTTGAAAAGGAAGCACTACCTCAATCATATTGATGTCGTGAGAAATTGATTGAAAGACTAAAATGATATTAATATGAAGTCAAAGCCTAACAAGTTAAATATGATAATTTCTAACACAATATCATATGGTGGTTACACTCATATTTTAAATTTAGAACTTGTTTTCCACCACGCAATTAAGCGCCTGATCGTGGCATTGAAACATAATGGTTCGACTCATATATATATATACATATATATCGACTATTTTGCTTTTTGCCCAGACACAAGCACATTGTAAAATATTGGAAATAGAGGATGTTTGGTCATTAATTACACTCTACGCTCGTGACAGTGTGAACTTTGCAGTATTGCATATCAAATTGCCTTACTTTTCAAAGTTAATTTATTCAATATTATCAAAGTACTTTTATCTCAGCTCCTTTTAGAATCACATGTGCCAAATGGAATCGCACCCACTTAATATTTTTATGAATTATGTCAATGATTTATATCCATTTATAGGAGTAAATGTTATCATGCCTAGTTTTTTGTATGTATCATGAAATAATAATTATGGTACAATTAATTAAAAAGACGTGCAAGATTAAATTTTGAACAATTTATGAAAGGAGTTTAGTCAAAACGGAAGATTTATTTAACTAATCATAAAGTCAATCCCATATTAAGAGTCTACAATTATGGGTTGGCTTTCAGTTTTCTTGTGAACTTCCAAAGTAGGGTATCATTTCACCACATTCTCCACTTTTAATACTTTTTTTTAAAAACATTTTTAAAGCTTAATCCTTCTAAGCATGATCAAAAACTAAAAAGTCCTATTAAGCAAGCATTTCAAAGTACTGTATGTACATTTTGATTTACCAAACAATTATTACCACATCATATTGCATAGGTAACGCTCTTCATTTAGAATTTAATATTTATCAATTATTTGAAAATAGTTTAAAGACAATACTAATAATTCTCCCTAGTGACCAAAAAGTTAAAAACTTGTTCAAGAACATGCAATAATTTTTTAAGTGCCAAACTGCCAGTGCCCTTTTTTTTTATTTAATAAAGTAAAATAGCGAGTTAAAAGATAATAATAAAAAATTCAAATGCTTTTGTTTTTCCCCTTTTAGTTACGATTGATATTTTGAATATATAAAAATCTATTAAAGGAGCAATGATTTGGTGAATTTCAGCTAAAGCAACACGGTACTACAACTACAAGCTGCGTCGACCATAGTCATAAGACAATTGGAAAATAGCACGCATGTAGAACTGCTCACCATCATTAATATCATTGACCTTTGAATTCAATGTATTTTGAATATATGAAAATCTATTAATGATTCTTGTTAAATATATAAAAAAAATTGAAAAAAAAACTAATATGCGTATTAGTGAATTTATGTTAAGAATACATGGTGCACTCTTTATTATCACGTGATATTGACAGTTTGATACTATCATTTGATATTATCAATATTAATATCATTAGGCGTTATAAAATAAATTAAATATGTATTGTTACATGATATTCACACTATCATGTGGTATTGATAGTTTGACACTATCATTTGGAGCTGTCGATATTAATATCATTAGGCGTTATAAAATAAATACAGTCTGTATTGTTACATGACATTTACACTATCATTTGGCACCGCAATACTAGTATTATTAGACGTTACAAAATAGCACCATGTGTCCGGTTGCTCACCATTTCCGTATCATGAATCGTTGGATTCAATGAATACACGGTGCACTCTTTATTATCACGTGACATTTACAATTTGACACTATCATTTGACGCTATTAATAGTAATATCATTAGACGTTATAAAATGAATACAATCAGCATTGTTACATGACATTCACAGTATTATTTTGTATTGTAAAAATGATATTATTAGGCGTTACAAAAGAGCACCACGTGTCAGGTCGCTCACCATTCTTATGTCATAGACTATTGGATTCAATGAATACACGGTACACTCTTTATTAGCATGTGGCGTTTATAGTTTGACACTATCATTTGACACTGTCAATATTAATATCATTAGGCGTTACAAAATGAATACAATCAATATTGTTACATGACATTCACACTACCATTTGGCGCTATAAAACTAGTATTATTAGGCGTTACAAAATAATATCGCGTGTCCGGTCGCTCACCATTCTCGTATCACGAACCGTTGGATTCGCTGACTTTCTAAGCAAGTAATCACCAACGGAGGTTGGAATAATAGATATGAAGATCAAGAGGATTACCGACGGTGGGCCCCACCAAGCTGGTTCTTTCTTACAACACATGCTCAACATGTTTGTACTTTGTAAATGTTAAAAAAGAAAAAGAAAAACAACAAAACAAAACATTTTTTTTGGGGGAAAAAAGCCGAGAAAAAACCAAAAAGCCCTACACTCTAAAATCACACTACGTTCCCATATTGACATCGATAGATCATCGAATTCAAAAACAAATTTTTCACTTCTTACTCTCATTCATTTCTCTCTAATTTTCCTTTTCATTTCTATTCTTCCCTTTTAAAATAATAATACAACAACATCAAACATAACATACCCATCATAAATAACAAAACAGAGAGGGGAAACGAGAGACAAACAAACAGTTAATTTCTTGAGGAATACATTGATTAAAGAGAGGAAGGAGAAGGAGGGTTTTGAAAATTTTTGTTTTGGGTTTGAGTTTTGTGGGTTTGCGAGTGGAGTGAGTGAAGATGAGCGGAAGTGGGTCGTTGTTGTCGTCTAGGGTTTCAATTCCGAATAACATGAAGAAGATGATCCAAGATATAAAGGAGATCACGAGCAATCACAGTGAAGATGAGATTTATGCAATGCTTAAAGAATGTTCTATGGATCCTAACGAAACTGCTCAAAGACTCCTCTTTCAGGGTATTTTTAGCTTCCCTGTTCCTTTTTTGTATGTGGCTTCATCTTGATTTCTTGTTGTCCTTATCTGTGATCCATGCTTTCAGCTCTTCGTTTACTCATCTGGATTTTTTCGGGATTTTTCTAGTTAGGCTTTGGTGAAGTGGGGATTTAGTGGTTTTTTTTTTGTGATTTTGCTTTGATGTACTTAATTCTTTGTAGGGTTGTATTAGATTTGTTTATATGTTATGCTTGTGCCCCCGAGATATATATATATATATATATATAATTTAAACTTTATTTCGTTTGGAAGAACTTTTGGTTTGTTTGTATGGATTTTAAGAATTTCACACTTCTGATACTTCAAATGGGTTGTCTTAACCGTGAAAGAGAGAAAAAAAAGAGAGGTTATTTTGGTCTTTGTGTTGAAATTATTTTTTTTTCCCCTATTGTATTGCTCTCTCTGGTTTTGGAAGGTGGTCAATTGATATTTTGTTAGATACGATCAAATGTGTTCATGGTGATACACCTGTTGGTACTTGGTAGTGAGGGAAATATTCACTTTGTGTGCTTGAAGAAATAGTATCTGTCTTAGTAGCTCAGAGGAAATGATAATTTGGTGATTGGTTTAACTATTTCACTGCACTTTGTTAGTTTTAGTGTGGTTTCTGTGACCCATAATGATGAGTTTGAAATGATTGGTTCCCAGACTTTGTTACAAGGCTTCAACACGGTATCACATACGGAATTGATATCATATTATGATCTATTTAGGTAACGGCAACTTACTAAAGATACCGTGATGTTGCTTAAAGATTTTCTCCTCTTATTACCAGCAATTGTTTTTTGGCCATCAAATCGCTTTATTATACTATTTTCTGGTTGACATTTGGCATTTGTGTTTATGATATTTACTGTTTGTGTAATTGATGCATGTTTAATAATTTGTTCTTTACTTCTTCTGTCCCGTTCTATGATTTCCTTATTTCTCCCTTCTTGAACCGAGATCAGTAGTTTATATGTGTGGTTTTACAGATACATTTCATGAGGTGAGAAGGAAACGCGACAAGAGAAAAGAGGTTAGTTTTTTTATTTTTTTTGGGGGGGGGGGGGGGGGGAGTGGTCATGAGTTGATGTTTTTGTAAGTTTTCATATTTTGCATTTTTTTAGGGCATCTGACCCATTTCATATGATCAAGTGTCTTTTTGTTTGAAAAATTCAAAGTTATTTTTTTTTAATGTCTATGCGTCTGTTCTTGATCATGGTAAAATACATTTGGCTAAAAATGTTTGTGATGATAAAATTAGATGTGGTACTGGTTGTAAAGTTGATAATTATTTGCTGTAAAGGGCTTTGAAGTTCTAGTGCTGTAAATTTTCATATGCATTATATAGATTTTTCTTTCCTTTTCGGGTTTCTTTTCCAGTATCTCATTTTTTTATGGTTGCAATCTGCTAACTAATTTTTCTGATTGCAATCTACTAACTAACACGTTGAGAATATAATGAATATTTGCTCTTTTCCTTCTTCAGATTCAGATTTAATCTTCTGTATTCTCTTTATTATTGCAGAATGTGAACAACAGAGACCCCACAGAATCTCGGTGGAGGCCTGGCTCACAGGGACGGGGAAGTAGGGGTGGCCGGGTGAATTTCTCCCCTCGTTATCCATCACATGGTAAACGAAAGCACAACCTTTCCACAATTATCAACTTTGGGTCTGCCTTTGCTTACCTATGCAGCGGGGCTTTTTCTTTCCCCTACACGTCCTGGTGTTTTCTAATTAGTTTATACGCACATCCCACCTTGGCAAGTTAGTTTTTTCAAAGGAAATTTTTTTTGGCCCCCATGGATAACCTTATCAACGTTTAGTTATTATTTTAAATCAATACAATACTGTTCCTATCATAAAAATTATCATTGCTGGCCTATATTCTGCCATCTGAAAATTAAAGTGTTGATTGTGCTGCATTTACTTTTGTTTACTTGTGTTGTCCTCGTAGTCAGATTTGATTAGCACTAGCAGATGACAACTCATTTTGGGAAGGTGTGTGAAACAGTGCTTCTATGCTCAGTTTTTTCTAATATATTTGGTTCCCTAGGAAGATGGTGGTGAGTTTTGACTTGAACGTGTTCTCTACCAGTCGCTTTGGGTAGTTCTGAGGTGTTGTCGTTGCAGCTATGCTTTTTTGGAAACTATTTTAGCTTGGATTTTTCGTGATACTAAAAGATTGTCTAGGTTACTGAGCTAAAGTTGAATGGGACATGATTTGTTGCTTGTCTCAGGAAAAAGATATTATGACATTCTAAGATCCCTTTATTTGCTTACTAATTTTCTTCTGTGTGCTGCTTGCCAGATGCTGGTGGCGGCAAGAATTCTGTCACTGGAAGGGACAATGGAACCGGTCAAGTTGCGGAAAAGGGTGCCGGTCCATCATTACCAGCCTCTCAGGAAACCAAAAATAAAGAAACAACTCCGGCGGCAAGGTGAATACTGTCAGCAATTGGACTGCTGTTTGCAGTTCTAGTCTTTTTGTATCCACTAGCAGGACTTTTAAATCCAGTATGATACAGTTTGTATAATTTTTTTTTTTTATAACCTTGTAGCTCTATCACTGTCATGGCCAATGGTCCCAGTGGTGCAGCTTCTGGAAGCACTAGTGTTGTGAATTCCTATGATTTGCCTGGTGGAAGTGGATTAAATCAACCAGAAGCAAGTGCACCGACTGTTGGCATTAGTAAGTTGGGAAGTGTTCCTTCTACCATTGATGCAAACAAAAGTCCTACCATTGCATTTGGTGCTGAAGTAGTGCAGGGGGGGGCTGCCGCAAGTTCCAGCACATCATCTTCATCAACACTCTGTTTCTCGTCTTGGGATCCTGTTCTGGTGCCATCTAATGATTCACGTCTCCCTGGTGCAGTGGGTGCAATTAAACGTGAAGTAGGTAGCCATCGAACTCCTAGTGAGCCAACTGGTGAGGATTTTGAAATTCTTATTTGGTGTTTACTAATCTTTTCTCAAGTGATGCGATAAACTCTGATTAGCTTTGTCCATGGCTGACAGCAGCTTCTGAGATTGGTAGCTCATTTATGCATGGAAAGATGCCAAGCAACTCCCAAGGTGTTGTGAAAACTCAGCTTACTGAGTCCTCCCACCCTTCATGTGTACCAATCCACAACGTCTCTTCAGTTAGTCGACCTCCATCCAATTATAGTAGCCGTTCGCAAGAAATAGTTGGTTCCCAGAAAGGTATTATCTTGGATAAACCTTGTATGCTTTAACTGTTGTTTTGTAAATTTTGGAGCAATATGAGGTGGCTAAGAAAAAATTGTCTCAAAGTTGGAATATGAGGCTGCAAATAATTTCTACTTGATATTATACATTTACATCTTCTTCTAAGGGTTACTCATAGCTAGATGGCTTTCCCTAGATAAAAGTAATAATCACTCCTCTCTGTAACAGTCGGTTCTAATAAAGAGTGGAAACCAAAGCCCACAAACTCCAATGCTGCTCAAGGGCCTGGAACGGCTGCTACATCTGAGGTTCCTACGGTTTTAGTTGAAGCCACTGCCCAATCACATCCTGTTTCTAGTTCTCTTGATATGGAGGAAGCAACTTCTAAATTGCAGACTAAGCTTGGGGAATTACATCTTCCACAACGTCAACATGTTATAATACCAAACCATATCCATGTCCCAGAATCTGAAAGAACCAAGTTGAGTTTTGGAAGTTTCGATGCTAGTTTTGGAGTCTCTTCAAATTATGTCGGTGGCCAAGAGAGTGAAAAGAGCTCTACGCCTGTGTCTGAGACTTCACAGGTTATTGAAGAAACTGTGGAGGAGCAAGCTGCAAGGTTTGTAACTATGGGTTTTTCCTGTAGGTTTCAATCTGAAAAGGAATCATTTAGTCATCCCCCCCTTCAAATGTTTGAAGAAAAAATAATGCCTGATTAGTCCTTTGTTAGTATGTCCTTGTGGTGCTAATGATGATGCTAATTTACTGCAGTTCTGGAATCTGATCATTCTTATGGAGATTTTGGTAATTGTGTCAAGTACCAGGCAATGTTATGTGTCTATATCTGGATTTGTGGCATAGCCTAAATTTTTCATTATAATTTTTTTGTTTAATAAGCAACCTTAGGCAGCTATATCTAGATCGATGCTATCCCTTTGTTTAATCATTCATTGTATTGTTGGTTGTTTTTATATTTGAACCTCTGTTAGACTTAGCTATTAGAGTTTGCTGTTTAGAACATGAGGACAAACTGGTATCTGGTCCTTCCTTCTCATTCATGTTGGAATTGAAATTTATATTGTTTGATCCAGCAATCAGAACATGTTGACGGCTGCTGAGGTTGGTGATTATCCTGATCATCCACCATCACCAACTCATGTACAAGAAAATTTGTCTGGGGAGGGTGATGTCTCAGCCAGTGCTGTTTCAGAGTATACTGAATCCAAGCAAGACACTGCATCGCTGTCTGGAGGCCAACAATACTCGATGGTTCATACTTCTCCGAACTACAGTTTTGGTCTTGTGCCTCCCATGTTAGGGAATCAGTTTGCATCATTTGAGAACTCCGACTCTCAAGCACGTGATGTTTCTCGGCTTCCAAGCTTTGTAGTAAGCCTTCAAATTTCTGCTTTATGCTTCATCTAGCAAGATTATTTACTTGAAAAAAATTTTATGGCTTCATTTTTATGATTCTTCACATTTCTAATGAGGTATAAGGCTTTTTTTTTTTTTTCAATTTGAATTTGATTTGATGTTTGAACCTTGTAGTAATTAGTAAACTTGTATGATCCGTGAGTAGGTGATTGTCATTTGAAACGGGTTGGTGTTTTCATTAATTTGTCATTTGAATGTTCTTTTATCTAGGTCCAACAACCATTTGATCCAGCTAGCTATTACGCCCAATTCTACCGATCAGGTGCTGATGGTGACGGTCGAGTTTCTCCGTTTACTTCACCAGGAGTTGCAAACAAATACAACGGGAATATTGCGGTGTTGCCTCCACAGACTTCTCAGTCTCCTCAAGAGGTTTTCAAAAATTAAGAACCTTTTGATAATTTTTCACTTCTCAATTGAAAAACTTACATATTTTGATTTTGTAGATAGATTTAATTAGTTAAAGTGGTTATTTAAGTGTTGCTTGTTGTCCGAATCTTTTCATTTCTGGGGCATGGTTTCAATCTTCCATTTACATATTGAGATGATCATAGGCCTAATACCCATTCATTGATGGGTATGATGATAGTGTTAGGTAACTTCAAGGCTTGTGTATAATTTTCCTATTAAAACTTACTGGATGGATGTGGTTGTTTTGTGGTCTGGGCTATATGTTTGAGACTTTTTAACCTGCCCCTGTCTGTGTGTGTATTGGACATATCATTATGTGGGCTGGTTGCTTGTTCGAGCATTTTTTAGTATAATATATATATTTACCCAGAACTTTAGCTAGGTTAGGGGTGATAATCATATAATAATAAAGGTTTTGTTCTTGGCGGTAGTTCTCTTCAGTGTGACAGCAATCACTTTGGTACATTGTTGGTTGATCGTAATGTTGCCTGCTTAGGATTTAGGGCCTTAATTCCTCCAAATAATGTGCTTTTGCATAAACAAAACGCCTCTGCTTTTGGATGACCTAAATTGATGACTGTGTGTGCTGCCCCCCTTGGATTATTATTTTGACACGGGCGAGTGTCTCACACCTTCATGATCGTTATAGGTAACTCACTGTAACAGATATGTGATCTACGTGCTCTGTAGTATTAGTGTGAGTTTCTTGGGAGTGGTTACTGGTTAGTTGGCGTGGAAATGGTATATTCTAATATGCTTGCTGTGGATGGTTGAAATGAGCATCAAATTCCTCTCTATGAATAATGAGTTACCCGTGGAATAATTCATAATGTTTGTACCTGGTTTTCTGCTAACTTGATGGTTTGGTTGCACTTCTGCTGTAATGAATTATAGGTCTAGCTTTCACTTTGCATAAATGCCTTTTGGAATTATAGGTCTAGCTTTCATGTTTTTCTTCTTAATACAAGTTTCTTTGTTTCCTATGAAAAGAAAAAAATGCCTCTTGGGATGTTGGAAATTCATTCCACTTCCAAATCAAATGCTTGTGTTGTTACATATTGAATTTCTGAACATCAATTTGACATGCGTATGCTCATGCAAAATATGGACTCGCGTTGATGTTTATGTACTTTAGTTGGTTCTGATGCTCATGTGTGTCTGTTTGTAGGTTGGGAACTCTTTAGTGATGTCCACAGCAGGTCCAACTGCATTGGTGACTCAAGCTGCTGGGCTCATGCAAGGTTCAATAGCTGTGACTCAGCAACCACTTCCTGTTTTCCGTCCTCCAACTGGAATACACATATCTCCTTATCCTCCAAACTACATTCCTTACAGCCCCTATTTCTCCCCCTTTTATGTTCCACCTCCGGCCATCCACCAATATTTAAGCAATGGTGCATTTCCTCAGCAACCTCAAGCTGGCAGTGTGTATCCATCACCACAGGCAGCAGCTGGCACTGGTGCAAAATTTTCACTTCCGCAGTACAAACCTGGAACAAATACGGGAAACTCAACTCATATTGGAATGCCAAGTGGGTATGCTCCGTATGGTTCTTCCCCTGCTGGTTATACTCCTAGTTCTACTGCAGCAGCTGGAAACTCAACTGCTAATGAAGATCTTGGTGCAGCCCAGTTTAAGGAAAGTAATGTCTACATGACGGGACAGCAGGTTAGCTTAATTTTCCATGCCATCGTCCACCTTCTGTGTTAATTAGCAGATCATAGTTAAATGATTTTTCCCTATATACTGTTGCAATGTACATCATTTGAAGAGTGATGTATTTGTTGCTTTTCTGCAGAGTGAAGGTTCTGCCATGTGGATGGCTGGTGGTGGTCGAGAGATACCCAGCTTGCCAGCTAGTTCATTTTACAATCTTCCTCCCCAAGGTCAGCATGTAACTTTTGCTCCAACACAGGCTGGTCATGGCACCTTTGCTGGTATATATCACCCTGCACAAACAGTTACAGCAGCAACTGTGCACCCACTTCTGCAACAATCTCAAACAGTGGCTGGAGCTGTTGAAATGGGGGGACCTGCTGCCAGTGTTTATCAACAGCCCCAGCATGCACAGATCAACTGGCCCAGTAACTACTGAAACAGAAAATGACTTTTCTTTTCTTTTTCTTTTTTTGTAAGCCTGGAAAACAAGAAATTCAAGCCAATCTTGGAATATTCTTGGGAACTCTAATGAGTTTGGATGGTGGGAAACATCAAGAAGATATGGCACTAGATGGATTTGAGAGTGTCAATCTGTGGAAAGAGGCGGGAGAAAATTTGCCGGTACCATCTTCTTGTTGCTTGGGTTGTGGACATAAAAGGTGCAGTTCACCTGTAACTGATGTTGACCATTTTAAGTTAGTGAAGGTATCATGTGTAGGTTCTTGCTGCCGCTATATGGTGTTACCAATTTTTCATTTTCGTAGTTTCATTCTATTTCCTCATCTTAAAACTCCTGGAAGTCTACTAGAATTTACTGTTGAGTGGTGAGAATCTTTTTCATTCTTTTTTCCTTTTATATTTGAGGTTTCATAGGACTTTGGAAGGTAAGATATAGGTGGGTGGAGAAATTTTCCATTACTTTTTCTTGTCATTCTGCGGTCTTACCTGTAAAGTGAATTTTGATAGCAAGAAAAAGATGTACTGAATTGTTGTAATTGGTAAAGCAGAAGGGAACATTTCAATTGTTCTAGTTGACATTCATAGTAAAGCTTTTCATTGGTATAGGTATAGGATTGTGGCGGAAAGGTAGTAAGTATGCTAGTGGCTGAGGGTTATCCTTTTTGGCCTTTAAGAACTCACATTGATTGATATGAAGGCGACGGAGTTCCCAGTTGTTTTTCAATTAAAAGTGTAGTTTATTTATTTATTTATTTTTTAACCCTAATCTCCCATGTACATGTTTACTTCCTTTTTGAGTGAACACACGACTTTGAGTTTTGGTAACTAGTTTGATACACTTAGTTTTCTTCGTGTTATGGAATGAATAGTGGGAAACGCCTTTGTGCTGTGGTCATGCTGCAGGCAGATTCTGAGGTGATGCATCCAACACACACAACAACAAAATTCAGGCCAGCAGCGGCCCGTATTGAAGTCTAAACTTTTGACTCAAGTCGGCATGATTTTTATTTTTATTTTTTATTTTTTGCCTATTGAATCCATGGATATTCCTGACTATATAAGAGAAGTTCAACTTCTAGCCGAATTAGCTGCCGGTCCAAATATGTTGAAGAAGCTCCTCAAAGTCCATAAACTCACGACCCCTTTCCACAAAGTTTCCACAAAGTTCCACATAAGCTGGCAGCAGGTGCTGCTTCATCTCTATCAGAGAGCCCCTCGGCCTTGAAAATTGTTCATGCAGGTGGGTTTGTTTGGTGCTATTACATGGCAATACCTGCCGTTAGAATTTTGGAGAAGTACCCTTCCTGCATGCTAGCTAGGCCGGAAGTTTTCAGGCGGCCGTGGGACTCGGTTGCCCGGCCAGAAGAAATTCTCGCCCTGGGTGAAAAGTTCTTTCTTGTCCCGCGTTGTACTGTAAGGAAGCTGCGGCTAAGGATCACAAAACCTGATAGAGAATTTTCTAGCAATTCTTTTGCGTCCAAGTCTTGCATTGATGTTTCCGTGGACAAGGTTTCTTGCACAAGCAATGATTTTTCAGGGAAGTCTTTTTGTCAACAGAGTGAAGCTGATGTTTCAGTTGAGAAAACTGCTTCCAAAAAGAAAACTGCTGTTAGGAAACATGTGAGATTCGCCGGCACTGAAGAGAAGGATAGTAAACTGGGGGATAATCCCGGAAATAACAGCTCGAATTCTCCGCCTCATGAAGCGAAGAGGAGGTCAAGAAATGCAGCACCATCATGGCAACCATCACTTATGGCAATCTGTGAAAGAAATGATGAATAGTGCTCTGCAAAAGTGCAAACATGTGAAATTCTCACCAAACTAGTCTCATCCTTCCCCTTTTAGTTTTTAACAACATTTAACACTTAAATTAACTCAAATATTATAAAATTGAGTAAAGTCCAATTAAACTTCACTTTCACATGTTCTTTGCTCGATCAGTGAAACACTTATGTATTGATTTCTTAGATCTTGTAGTTGGATGACTTGATATGTTGAAATCATCCGTTATTTACTCACCAAACTTATTGTACGTTGACAGCATTTTACTTCATTTTTCTTGTATCTTGGCGTTATATCCCACCGACGATTGGCTTTTGTAACATAAAATAATCTCTCTAATGACCCTAGTGTCTATTCTTTGTCCACCCTTTGATTCACTTCAAATGTTAACATCAAAAAACGATCTAAATCTTAACAAAAGATCCGTTTTACTATGACACTAATTGTTGTGTTTCTTCTTAACACAAATTTTTGGTAAATAAATTAAAAGCCACGTCACTTGAATGTCTGATATTACCCGTAACTACTACTTTATTTAAGTCTTCATGTGGACAAATCTTAAAAGATTAACTGTCAATCCTGTTCAGTGGATGTGGTGGGGGCATTTTTAAGTCTCTGGTAAAATTTTTTCACATGAAATAAAGAGAGAAATGATTATTTTTCTCGTAAAACTTTCTGGGTTTTTGGTATGTTTTGTTTTCTAGTGGTTGTTTGGGCTTTCAGACAGAACCCAAACTCAACATAATCAACGAAAGCAAGCAAGCGAAAACCAACGCTTCAAGGCACACAGAGAGAGAAGCAGAGATGGGGCATGAAGAGAACAAAAACAAAGCAGCAACAGACCAAGAAGAAGAAGCATGGAACCAAAGGAAGCAAGCCCTTATTGAGGAATTATCAGACAAATTAATAAATGGAGATCTTGAGACCAAAATAGAAGCAGCTAGAGATATTAGAAAAGTTGTTAAAAAGTCATCTTTAAAGACAAGATCAGAGTTTGCAGCTGCTGGTGTGGTTCAACCTTTGGTGCTGATGCTTGTTTCTCCTAATCTTGATGCCATTGAATCCTCTCTCCTTGCCCTCCTCAATCTTGCTGTTAGAAATGAACGGTTTGTTTCTTACATGTCTTATATTATATCCTCTTTTATGTTTCAGGATGGCTGCTTTGATTCTTGTTTTCATTTAATAGTTAAAACAGTGAAGTTTTGTTTACGGTTACATTAAGAGAAGTTAGAGATGAAGAAATGAATGATAAGCAATCTGGGAAATGACAAAATAGGCAAAGGAAAGTGTAGGGAAAATAAAGTTATTGATTCTGTGCAGTTGTGGTTCTGGGTTGAAAGAATTTAGTGGTGGAAATGACAAAACCCGGCTTGTTTGTTCGGATTTGTTGGATGGAAAAGTTGTGCACGTTTTGATCCAAAATAGAGAGAGTTGTGAGAATTCACTGCTTGATTGTTATTGATGCTATTCTTTTGTTGGCAATCACTAAGAGGTGTCGAGGTTTTCATGAAGACTTATTTAGAGGGCGATGCATGGAGATTAAACGTCATGGGGCTTCTGTGGCAATTGTCCAAAACTAAGTAATCGGTTGAAAAAGAGTTGAAAATTTTCATTTTGATCATGTTACTGCTGTTAAGATTTATGTAGGATAAATTGGTGAGAAGAATTTGTTTCTGAACGAAGACACGATGTTTTAAGTCCCAGTGATTTCTGATTGCTTTGGGTGGAAATGTTCAAATTAGATTCACTTATGGATCTGGCTTACAGTTTTGCTTGAATATGTCAAGCTTAGTTTATGCACACTTTGTATTCTAAGTTTTGTTGTCCCTTACATGAAGAACAAGCTTTGTGATATCGATAGAGCTTCTTTGTTCTGTTTTTGCAAATCTAATTTCAAACTGGGATGCTTTTCGGTTGAAGAAAATATGAGTTGATTATGTGACGATGGGCAGTCCACACGGATGCCAAATATGCAATTTTCTCAATGTATGTGCTTAATTGTTTTCGTTTTCTATGATTGTTTTTTCTAATTACCAATTTTGTGTTATCCTTGATTTTTTTTTTCTCTTTGGTTGATAATGCTATGCACATTTTTTGGTGTGCTATGAGCTATCTCATTCTGTTCTTTCTCCCCTTTTAATCAGAAACAAAGTCAAGATAGCAACAGCCGGCGCGATCCCCCCACTTGTGGAGCTTCTTAAGTTCCAAAATGGTACTTTAAGGGAATTAGCCGCTGCAGCAATCTTAACTCTGTCAGCAGCTGCACCCAATAAGCCAGCCATTGCTGCTTCAGGAGCTGCACCTCTTCTGGTACAGATTCTCCACTCTGGAAGCGTTCAGGGAAGAGTTGATGCTGTTACAGCCCTACACTATCTCTCCACCTGTAAAGAGAATTCCTGTCCAATTGTAGATGCTACCGCAGTTCCCCCTCTAATCAATCTTCTCAAAGAGTGCAAGAAATATTCAAAATTTGCTGAGAAGGCTACAGCATTACTTGAAATCCTTTCCAACTCAGAAGAAGGGCGAATTGCAATCACAAATTCAGATGGTGGGATATTAACCCTTGTAGAGACTGTTGAAGATGGATCGCTTGTCAGCACACAACATGCAGTTGGAGCGCTTCTTTCTTTATGTCAGAGCTGCCGGGATAAGTACAGACAACTCATTCTCAAAGAAGGTGCAATCCCAGGGCTTCTGCGACTGACAGTGGAGGGTACATTTGAAGCTCAAGAAAGAGCTCGGACACTTCTAGACTTGCTGAGAGACACTCCTCAAGAAAAGAGATTGAGTTCCTCAGTTTTGGAGAAAATTGTTTACGACATAGCTGCACGGGTTGATGGAGCAGATAAAGCTGCTGAAACTGCCAAGAGATTACTACAGGACATGGTACAAAGAAGTATGGAGCTGAGTATGACACGGATCCAACAAAGAGCTGCATCTTCTACACCCTCGAAGATTCCATCTACGTGATGTATATCGTTCTGGCCTCTCCAAGAAAGTAAATGAGGAAATGGCTACAAGTTTTCATCCATATATACCTTGTGTTGGCAGCTAAACCTCATGTACTCTTTCTGGATCACTATCCAAGAGAGTTATTGAAGTAGATTTCATTAGAGTGCCTACCCATCCATAGGAGGTAATATTGTCTCCTCATAGTGGGGTCTTGTATAGCTTAACCTTGATCATGTTTGTATAAAAATCACTTCCAAGTTTTATACAAGTACATTTTCCCTGATCACAAATTTTGTAGGCAAAACAGCACTTGTAAGGTTGTAAGGGCCATATACATAATTCAGATTTGTGGACTTTGTTAACGGCTGATAGTAACTTCCACTTTCAAGATGTGCTACTGGTCAATTGATATCATCTTTCATTTTGGGAATACATGAGGGAAATAGGAAAAATGTCCTTCTGGTACATGAATTTCTTGTTGAAAAGTAATTTGTTGTGATATTAAAAAAAGAACCTTTGTGTTTGTGCCTCTTATGGATGTCATTAAATCAACTTTACCCAAAGAAGAAGCAAATGGGATCTCAAACAGAGACCGGAGCTGGGGTGGGGGGTCCCTCGTTCACTGCTGGACTATTTCTTGCTGGTCATTCTTTATTTATTATATATATATTTTTTGACCCTAAAAGCAAGTCACTTTGGACTATTTTACTTTACATGACCTGATAAAACTGGAAGCAAAAAGAAACTTCCATGATGGAAGAGGAGGAAGAATACATTGAAAAGGGCTTCCACTTCCTTTGCATTGGAAAACTGTTTGTTCATCAGTTGTTATGATGATTGAGATTTAAGACTTCACCAAAAGCTATTTCAAGTGATTAAATTATAAAGCATCCTTCAACCTTTTTCCCCTAAAATCAGATACCATAGCAGTAAAATAGGTTATCACCGAAAATAAAATAAAAATAAATAAATAAATAAAAATGAAGAAGTGTTAACCGAGGTTATGTTTCTCTAAAAATTAATTAAGGGCACATCAGATATATTCTGCAAACTCTTTTAAAGTTTAAGACAACAAAATTACCCGCACACCTGAGGCATGTAATGAAAAAATTTTGTTTAAAATTATATGTAAGTTAGACCTTAAGGTGAAGTTCGGGTCCAAATGTCTTAGAATCGAACCAAACTTAAACTAATTGTTCTATAATTTTGTGAACCAAATACGAACCAAACACTAGAATCGAATCAAAATGAACCAAATTAATTATGTTCGGTTCGGTTCTATCATATAGTATGATTTTATTTTGTTTGGTTCAAAGCAATTTTATTTTGTGTATTCAATAAAAAGATACAATAGTAATGTATTATTATTATAACAAGAAATTTGAGTCTATGAATTCATAAGCAATAAATAATGTAATAAAGTCTAACAACAATCTAGAAATCTATTACAAATTACAAAAGAAACTTCACGGTTTCATTGCCAATGAGCACTCATTGATCCTTTAACTTTCACATCCACAATACCTGCATTTATCTCTCAAAGGGGGCTAAACTCAAAGGGAGCTATTAGCCAAGCACCAATGATTAAACAAAATAAAATAAAATATATGCTATCACATTAACAATCACATATATCAAATAACAAATAAAAGTACCAGTTTCTGAACCTAAATATTCTTCATCTTGAGCTAAAGTCTTAATGTGAAATACTAAAATGGTCCATAATTGTTGTTTCATGATGTTAAACATGAACGAAAGTTAAACAAATTAAAATTATGCAAACTATTTTAAAATAAATTTAAAATTAAGTTTTACAAAACATAACTTCTGAAAATTGATTCATAAACTCATTTTTTTAAATTAATTGATTGAAGTTGGTTATTCTATATATATAAAAAAAAAAGATCACAATTAATTTTGTGTCAATGTCATTGCTTCAATTATATTAAGAGTCAGAACTTCTATACTAATCTGGTTTAAGTAAGGATTTTCAATTTTTAATTTTTTTTCATAAATTTTATTTTTAATTTTTTTATGAACCGCTTAATTCAGCGGTACGATGCCATTTTAAACCGAATCAAGGACAAAATAATTAATTCAAAAATTTTAAAATCATTTGGTTCGGTTTTTACTTTCCAAACCGAACCAAATACTCACTCCTAGGTCGGTCTTCTTGATCCTTCAGCTAAAAGTCTTAATAACAAACAATTTAATGAATGAAAGTGGGATCCCTGTTTGTGCGCGCTGTGTTGTTATACACTCATTAATTACAACTTTACCACTGTCGGTGTGTGTCGTCATTTCCATGCAGAGCAAAGCAATGGTCACCAATCCCATGACACCATGACTTTTATCACCCGTATGGCCTAATCTGACCCTCCACGTAGCATTTATTTCCACGTGTCATCATCGAATCCCGTGTGCGCAATATGCTCTCCGTATATTTAAATAATCATCCGATCAAACAAAAGCCACGCTCTTTTCTGACAATCCATCAATCGCAGAGTGTGAAAAATCTACTAATCCCAGCTCACTTCCAGCACATCTCATTTAGAAAGAGAGAGAAACAGAGAGATGTGTTCATCTCTGTTGCTTCTCTTGTCTGATTCATCTCGAAGGTAAGTGAAGTTTGTCCCTGTATTGCTTGAAAGATCTCGAACCAGATCTAAAACCCTAGAAAGTTTCTTCCTTGTTTTAGTTTTTTTAGTCAGTTTTTGCAATTTTCTTATCTGGGTCTTTTTGTCTTTAGTTGAAGTTACTAGATTTAGTTCAAAGTTGGACGTTTTGGTTCAGAGACAATGTTGGGTCGGTCTGCACTGTCAAGAACTGCAAGTTTTAGGCCAGAAAACCTAGGCCAAAATGCACTAGCAATGATAGGCAATCTTTGCTTCACAATGTTTGTGCTAGGAGTGTTAATTTTCACTATTATTGCTGCCACGTATGAACCTGAGGATCCACTCTTTCATCCATCGGAAAAGATTACCTCATTTTTAACATCACAATCAAATGCTACTTTTAAATCTGATGACACTGTTGTTAAAACCGGTGAGGATTTCATGGCCCTGAACCAAACTGTGGTTGCTACGTTTATTAATGCAACTGATGTGGAGTATAAGGAGGAGAGTGTAGCAGAAACGGTGCCCAATTGTGAGGGAAATATGGATAGTCCTATTGATTGTACCGATCCGGAAGTGTTTCATTTATTGATGAGTAAGGCGATAGATCATTTTAAAGACGTACACTTTTACCGTTTTGGGAAGGCAGTTCGTGGGGATAGTGATAATGCTTGTGATATGGCGTGGCGGTTTAGGCCTAAGGAAGGGAAGACGGCTGCCTTCTATAAGGATTATAGGAGGTTTACAATTACTAGGTCAGAGAATTGTACACTTAGTGTGGTGAGTATTGGGGATTATCATTCGGGTGTGAATGCAAGAAAAAAGAGGAAGCGGAATCAGAAGCCTGGATTTGAAAAAATGCCAGTGAAGGATAATGCGGGTTTGTTGGTTGTTGGGGAAGCTGTTAATGATACTCTTCCTGTAATCGAGTCAGAGAATTCATTTAGCCGTGGGAGATACTTGATCTATATGGGTGGCGGAGACAGGTGCAAGAGTATGAATCATTTCTTGTGGAGCTTCCTGTGTGCTTTGGGTGAAGCACAGTACTTGAACCGAACATTGGTTATGGATTTGACGATATGTTTGAATTCAATGTATACTTCATCAAATCAAGATGAGGAAGGGAAGGATTTTAGGTTTTACTTTGATTTTGAGCATTTGAAGGAAGGAGCATCGGTTTTGGACAAGGATCAGTTTTGGTCTGATTGGAATAAGTGGCAGAAGAAAGATGGGCTGAATCTTTATCTTGTGGAGGATTTTCGTGTTACGCCAATGAAGCTTTCTGAGGTGAAGGATTCTTTGATTATGAGGAAGTTTGGATCTGTTGAGCCAGATAATTACTGGTACAGGGTGTGTGAAGGAGAAACAGAATCTGTTGTTCAAAGGCCATGGCATCTGCTCTGGAAGTCGAGAAGACTGTTGGATATAGTTTCTGCAATTGCATCAAGGTTGAATTGGGATTATGATGCAGTTCACATTGAGAGAGGAGAGAAGGCTAGGAACAAAGAGCTCTGGCCAAATCTTGATGCAGATACTTCCCCTGATGCACTTATCTCAACTTTGGCAGACAAGATTGAAGACGGAAGGAATGTCTATATTGCAACTAATGAACCAGACACATCCTTCTTCGACCCTTTGAAAGACAAGTATTCCACCCATTTTCTCGATGAGTACAAGGATCTTTGGGATGAGAACAGCGAGTGGTATTCTGAAACAACGAAGCTTAACAAAGGAGCTGCAGTTGAGTTTGATGGCTACATGAGAGCATCAGTGGATACAGAAGTATTCTTGAGAGGCAAAAAGCAGATTGAAACTTTCAACGATCTCACTAACGACTGTAAGGATGGTATTAACACGTGCAATGCAGCTTCCAGTTAGTCCTTTTCTTATACATGAGGTTTGAAATTCCACTGTTACTTCATTGGGGTATATCCACTTGTACTTTTATTTGTTATGTTGTTTTCTAGAAACTGCAAGCTTTGTTTCATGCTTTTTGAAATTGAGTAGCAATATCACCTGGTTTTTATGAGTTATGTTCGATTCACTTGTTATATTCATCCATACTCTTGTCACTGGACAATTTGCTCCCAACATTGCTTTCTCTTAATCAGATACCTAACAAGATGGACCTTTTTCTTTAACTGAAGATCATAAATAATTTAGTTGTTAATTATGGTTTATGTACGTACAGAATCAGAAGCAAAACGATAATACTGCCCACTTAAAAAAGTAGACAAAGCATACATGGGAACTAAATTTGTGCTTCCAAAATGACACTAAAGTTTTAGGGGGCCACAGACCTTCGATATTTTTATTTTTATTTTTTTCAGCTTTCTAATTCCCACCATGATTATTTGAAAAAAAAAATACCGAGAACAAAATTGCTGGCCCAAGCACATGCCTAATCTTCAAGGTGCAGATGAACTATATGGGTGAAATATACTGCTCATCCCCGTCTGTCTTGCTCTGCAAGATACCACGGCTTCCATATTATGGATGATCCCCTTTTGGCCACTAGCATGTCTCTGGACTCTTGCATACGTACTTTTGCTTGAGAAAGGATCGAATATCTTTCCCCAGAAGATTATCAATCAGTTCTGTAAATAGAGAATCAGGAAGCTGACACATTTTTCGAATGCCCATCATTCTCCTTCTCCCCTAATATAAATAAATAAATGAATCTTCCTAAGAAAACAGACAGTAAATCTGTTTTACTCTTCATTTTTCAAATCTCATTTCCGTCCCGATTTCAGCTTTTTGATAGGCACAAGAGTTACTTTTTTGCCCGACTTATTAGCTCTGGCCTCTGCCGATCGCAGCAAAGAAATAGCAACCTGATGCTGATTTTCATTTGCCTTGTTATCAGTATACGGTATCACTTCAAATGCTCCACGAGTGAAACCCCTAGCCACCTGCGGTAATTTAGTTTCAAATTATCAGCAATCAGCATTGCAATATGTTAACTCAGTATCTTTCCGCTATGCCAAATCTTCTGTTAGCATTCTAAGACATAAGAAAATATGTTCTTAGCTCATTTGTTGTACCTTCAGAAGAATCCAAGCTTTGAGGGAACTACTTAAGACTGCAAGTTTTGTCCTTTTCCCCGAAGTTAAATAGTTACACATGTGATGATCCACCCTCAGAATAAATCTTGGCCAGGACTTAGGATTTTCAGGGTCTGCTTTCTGCTCCATCATTGCCTGATACAGAGGAAAATATATAAACATTTATTATTTTAATAAATAGAGATGAAAGGGTAGACTACTAATCACAACTCACAAGAAACCAGGAGAGAGTTGCAAAACACAGCATGTGTTCCAAAAATATATGTTTATTTGGAGACATATCAATGGGATAAGTCAGTGAAGTTCTCAATCCCAGCTTCATAGGCATGTTTCTATCAGGAGGACGCAAGCTACTTTACAGTAAAGTACTTGAGGAAAAGGATATCTATGACAAAGATTCTCAATCTTCCAACTTCACATGCTTCCTCCTTTTTGGAGTCTGTCCGATAAAGCAAAATGTACTTTGATTATAAGATTTACTTACAAGCAACCGACTAATTTCTTGCTCAATTTTTGAGAACGAGGTCTCTAAAGCCTCAACCCTCCCAGTACCCTGACAGCAAGTGCATGGTTCACTGATCATAAATGTAACACTGGGTCGAACCTGCCAAACACAATGCCATCTCTCATCAGATGTAAAACAAAATCTAATGAATACAACTAACAACACTAAATATTGTCATATTTAAAATTCAAAATACTTTTTATTACAATTTAAATTGCAATGGTTGTTTATACAACAAAAGTTCTTGATGTCAATTGCAACAAGGCTTAGTTGTATCTTTCCTTCATTAGCATTTCATCGGCCCCAGAAAATGCACAAACACGAACTAGCAAAAAGAAAATTGACTATCGAAAAACCCTACCCTCTTCCTTGTTATTTCCATCAGTCCATGTCTAGACAGTTCAGAGACTTTCACCATTGACCGATCCCTCTCAACAGCTTTCTTGACTTCTTCGTACACCAATCTCTTATTTGCTGAAAAATATAGAGCCAAAAAAGAATATCAATGAGATATTATGCAATTAGTATGGTTATCACTGCGACCATCCAGTATGGTTATCACTGCGACCATCCTAACCCTCATAAGTGCCCATTTCCTGTGTCATAATTTGATAAACACTCTCATTAAAGCTGATTACATAGTTTTCTAGTCATTTATCATTCTGAATTGTCCTTTTGGAAGAACTACAATAGGTTTTGGGTGAGATCAAGCAACATTGAGCCAGAATGTGCAGGTGCCAGAACAAAATCCAGTTACTGATTTATAAAATTTTCTACAAGTTGATATTGCAATCCAAATCTTCTCCATCTGCTATCCTGGGCTCTCCAGCACAGGGGAGAGAGAGGGGGAGAGAAACTAACTTACAGTCATCTGCCATATCAATAAAATCTACAACAATGATGCCACCAATATCTCTTAGCCGTAGCTCCCTTGCAATCTGAAACACATAATTTTCAATTAACATGCTAGCACTACCAACATGGCCTATGCATGAAAAAGGTGATCACAATGAAGTGAATAACATACTTGTTTTGCAGCTGCCAGGTTGACATCTAGAATAGCCTTCTCTTTCGATGACCCATGACCAAACATCCCATGCCCTCCATTCACATCAATGGAGACTAAAGCCTCAGTTTGTTCAATCACCAGAGAACCTCCATTTGGAAGTGGGACCCTAGAAGGCAAGAAATGTAACCAGCATCATGAAAAACTCTTAAAAGAGATTCCTATTCTGTTTACAATTTCAGGATTTAATGTAGAATCTGGCACAGAAAATGATTAGTCACTTAATACAGCAACGGAACAATGTCCACTGTTGACATAACATGACAACTCAAGTAATATCAACAATCCTCACCTTTTGCTAAGCATATTGCCGATTTCTTCTTCGATGTTAAATTTATCAAAGAGGGGAATTCTCTTATCATATAACTCAACTCGATCACAAAGACCAGGAGCAATATCCTGAAGGTAACTGGTAACCTGAAATAAAACAGAAAAAAGAAATTGATTTTGTTAATTTTCATAGAAAAATAAATGAGACAAGCAGTTTTACTTTAAAATCATTAGGAATTAGTGACCATTCTGTAACATTCAAGGAAAGTAATATTTGAGATACAAAGTAAATTGACAAGGTCTATTCCTTTTTTCCCCTTTCCTCTCTGTTAAACTAATTGCTTGTATTCCTCATGAAGTAGAGAAAAGCTGTCAATTTTTGTTTCCTTTTTTTTTTCTTCAAAATGATAGTAAATGTCAGAAACTCTTATCAACACTTCTTCTTGGCTCATAGCGAAGATTGAAGAGGAATCAGACATATTAAAGAAAAGAAAAAAGGTTTCCACTAACATTACATTTAGAATCCTTCTCACTAATCCTTCCAATGCTTGGCCAGGCTCCTAATATACAGCCACATAAGATGAGAGCATTTATATGTCTAATAAGATAACTACGGAGCATATATATGTCTATGTCTATCAGTAATTAGAATAACATGCTAAGTATTGTTCAGCCCCTCTAGAAAGAGACAAAAACACATATGCACAATCTTGCTTTTTCAGTACCGAAATATCATTTGATATTCAGTTGGTGCATTACCTCATGATAAGTCCTCGGAGAGTCAACCACCATCTTCTTGACCTGAAGGTAAATTGTAGAAAAAGCATGACATTAGGAGATCACAATGTTGTGGAAAATCATCACGTGAAATTGTGATGATAAGTAATAGAATATGGGGAAAGGCAAAGAAAAAGGTGAAATAGGATTATAATAGTTGTCTTTTAGTCACCTTCTCATTAAAATAATCCTGGACAATGGAAAGTGTTTGCCCCATTGCCCTATGTAGCAAAACAGGAACAGCCCCCTCCACACCTTCATCTGCTGCAAGGGCAGCTGATTTCACATGTTCCATTATGTTTTTCCAAGTTGAAAGCAAACCTTCCAAATCCTTCTGCAGTTCCTCTAACGAATGGCCAGCAGCAACAGTTCTTACAGTTAAACCAAAACCTTGAGGCTGCAAAGTTTTTGCAATGACTTTCAAGCGTGTTCGCTCAACACCAGTTATTTTTCTGGAGACACCAATTCGATCGCAACTAGTAACTAATATCTGAAAGCCAGAAGAATTAGATCAGCAAAATTTAAGACAAAGATTAGCCAGCAACTGCGAGAGAGATTTTAGTAAGTAATACGGGTGCAACAGAAAACATACCCAGAACCTGCTTCTTAATTTTGGATAAGCAGTCAATGTAGGACCTTTTGTACCCAATCCCTCTTTCACAACTTGTACAATAACTTTGGTTCCTTTCTGAACTTGCAACCATTTTTTTTCATCAGATGTATGCTTAGATTCTTTCGTATCTTGAGAATGAGATGTCTGAGAGTCATTAGATCCTTCTGATTTAGAGGGAAAGAAACCGTTACTTTCACCATCTAGATGGTGGTCTCCCTCTAAGAAGTCTTCAAAATCAGCTTCTGCGTCACCATCATCAATGAGACTACCATTCACATTCTTAAGAACTTCTGAAACATCAAAATCATCACCATCATGTTCCTCATCATCGTTGTGCACAAATTGAACCAAATCATCCTGAGAGTCAGCTTCTGCAACATCTTCAGTATTGTGTGATGTCGAGTCATTGTCATAGGTCACCGCATGCTCTTCAAGAGCTGCAGATGCAGAACCATTAACTTCTTGTTTGTTTGTCTGACAACGAAATGGAGGGAATATGAATGGTTCTCTGTAATGTTTTATGTCCATGAGAGAAGGTCTAGAGTTCCCAATATTTACAAAAGCACCGCCCATATTGGGAACAAGTTTTGTGACTACCCCTAGATATACACTATCACACTGCACATTACTTTTAACTGGTTCGAGTAATAATTCAACTAGTTTCTCATCTTCCAATACAGCAATCCTTTGCATGGTACATATTGAAGAATTGATCAGTATAACAGTCGAAACAAAGTTCTCCTTTGAAATTAAACTCCCTTTTTCAGGCAACAAACTCTCAGTATCTTGAAATTTCTGATTATCAGTATCCAATATCATCGCCTCATCTTTCTCATTATCACCTTTCTCTGGCACATCAGGCTTTACTTTATTTTCATATACAAGAAGGATTGGAGATGATTGGAATAACCAAGGTTCCTCAATAGGCTGGTCTCTTTCAGACAATGCCATATCAAAATTTGAACCCTCATGTGCAGCAGTTGTACCCTCATCATAAGAGTACAATTGATCCACATGTGTGAGATCATTCCAGAATGGCTTTGACTCTCTAGAATCACTTTCAAGATGTTTCACAATCTCATCATCTGTCAAACCACTGGAAGTATTTAAGTGTTCAGAAACATTATAATGGCAGAAGTTTCGTGTACAAGAGTGCCGAGATAGATATAATACCTGTTTCTGGAACTGAGATTGAAGATTTTACAGGAATATACGTCTCCTCTGTCCATGAATCCCATACGTGAGTTGGAGAATTTTTGGTATTAAACCTCATCCATGAATCTCTCACCAGAATTTTTCTATCTTGATTGAAAGGAACTAACAAAGAAAATTCAGGCCCCCCTCTCCAGATGATGTCACCTGAAGACCATGTTTCTCCTTTCACGAAATAATTATACTTGAAATTTACACCACAAGCAATCTGCCAAGCACAAATTATTGATTAGGGGCACTTATATGGAATTATGAAAACTTTGACTTTTCATTTTTCAGAGCTGGGTAAGTACCTTGACTTCAGCCTTCCACAAGTTTTCATGCTCAGTCGAAGACATTAGGATAGCCATATCTGGATCCCAGCAACCTAAGACAGTGGGATCACCAGTAATGTACAGAAGCTGACCAGCTTCCAGATCAGCCTCCACAGTCCAAACTATTTCACATAGCCCTTGAATAGCACTAGCTGACTTGCCTGAAAAAATCAAATAAGGTAGATTCATCAGCCATTCTAAGAAAATATGAAACTACCTCCGGCAAGGAGTATGTGAAGCACTAAAAATTTCAAAGAAAAATATGTCTCATGAAATTAACAATTTACTAAGAAATTTAAAATCTCACCCGCAAGAGGTAAATAAGTTATATGTAACGCATTGTATTACCTTTATTTGCAGACATTATAGGGGATTTTATGAGCGAATTACGATTCCTGATACAGAACGTGAACCTGAACATACTTCTATGAGGTATTTGATGAGATATATACCTGCTTCAATTGTAGAAAGAATTAGCACTTGAAGAACTTGTGTTGACAGTGGTACTACACAAGAAACCCATATGCTTAAATCTCAATACGTCAATCAAAAGCAAGATTGTAGCCACTTCTAACATGCAACATAAACCAAATTTATTGAATTAACTGCTAAAACTACCATTTAGTTCTTATTTGACAGATTTTGAAGCTAACTGTTGATGATGAGAAATCTTTCCAGATAAAACACAATATAAACAACTTAAGAAAAACAAGATTATTAAAAAAGAAATAAATTTTAGAGAGCCCCATAAATGAATCAATCAATAGCAAGCTATAACTGCCTCTATTTTGCAACAAAAACCAAAATTGAAAGAGCAAGAATGGGAAATGTTAATGGCAAACCAATAAAGATTATTTCTTCAAATATGAAACAGCACAAAAAGAAACAATCTCTATACAAGAACAAGCAAAGAATACGGTATCGTTTTCAGAACATACGGTGAGAGGAACCTGCTGTAAGAGCCAAGAAACCAAGCGGGGTTGCGGCCAGAGAGGAGACGGTGCCGTTCCATGAGGCTGCAATGGAGTTCAGTGCAACAAACAGAGTGAGCCATAAAGGGTTGCCCTTGTTTGGTAAATATGCAGTGGCAGTGGTGGTGATTTAGTCATTTGGAGGAAGGGGCGAGTTACCTTGAAATGAGAGAGCAAGTTCGGATAAAAGAAGAAGATAGGATTGTTTATTTTCCCTTGGCTTGGGCCTTGGCGCCTTGTGCTGTGTGGTTTCTCTTAATTTTCTTCATTCTTCATTGACAAAATAATAATAATAATAATAATAATAACAGTTATTTAAAAAAAAAATTTAAAAATACACCAGCAGTTCGTTTTAATAATAAAGAAATAAAATTGAAAAGTTTGTGATTGAAAATAGTATTGCGTGCTCTTATATTAAAGGTTTTAATTATCACTTCCATCTATTTTATTTTATTTTATGTATACCAAATGGGAAGAGTTATCAAGTTAGGTTTTGAACTCTTGTGCTAAAATTTCTAGTTAAGATTTCAACTTTGTGTGGAGTTGTTAGGTTTTGTCTAAGAGGTTTCCAAGTTTGTGCTGGTGTAGTGAGCTTTTATATGTGGTGTCCGCTGTGAGTTAACTAAGATTAATTTTAAAAAAAAATCCTCAGTTTATTAAAGTAATGATTAAAGCTCCATTTAATATAACTTTTCAAGTTGAGTTCATTTAGTAAAATTTTATTAATAGAACTTATACAAATAAAATTTTTATTAAAAATATTTTAGTTGTTTAGTTATCAGTAAGATTTTTTATTAAATGTTGTAAAATTATTTTAATAGATTAGTTTTTTAAAGTTGTGTTATGAAAGGGACAAAAAAAAGATTATGAAATAAAGTAAGGGTATTTTAAATGATTTAACTCTCTCATTAAGCTCTACAACTTCTAAAGTTCAAATTTAAGCTTTTACTAATAGATGTAAAATAATTTATTTAATTTTTAAAAGATTTACTTAAAATACAACTATGCATAGTGCAGATGCCCCAAACGCACCTTAAAAGTTTTGATAAAAACCTATAAGATTAAATAACACTTTTATCATATTAAATAAGTACTTTTAACCATTAGATAAACAATGCCATATTTACAATAAATTAATAGATGCTAATATAATTTTTTGTTTTTTTAATATATTAGAGAGTTTATATATATATATATATATTATCGTAACTCATTTTTTCATTCATTAAAACGAGACTTCTGTATTAGAAGAGTACTTTATTTTTAACCTAATTTTATGTTATATCCAAATTAATTTCACACTGTTTGTCTTTCAATAAATTGATCTGCAAATTACAAAAAGTTAAAGCAAGTAGGTAACAAAATAATGAAATCATAGGACACGTTTGCCCTTCTATCTTTGATACAAGGACCAGACAAGCTGGACCATAGGCCCATATGAGGCAAGAAGGGTATGGCCACCAACAATTGTTTTTTAGCACCAAACTTCACTTTACTTGCTTCAACAGATTCTATTTATCTCCAGGCATACAATAGGGCAATAAGCTACCTTGCAAAATAGAGTCCCATTTGCAATGAACTGCTAAAAATAAACAGAGAGTCAAGGAGCCTGTTTACATATTTCCAATCAGTTTCTGTCTGATGAATTGGGCATTTAGAACAGAAGCTACATAACACAATCCCTCAATTGCACCAAATCAATCAAGCTAAGAGTACGCTTCACATTTTTCTTTGTTTGGCTAGTAATGACCTTAGAATGGAAGTTGATATATGGCCGGATTAAAATCAGGACAAAATTTTCTCCTCCAATTTTGTGTTCACTGATGACAGAACAAGAAAAATGCGAGGAACATGAACCATGTAACACGTTGGCGTGTAGGGTCTTCATCAAGTTAATTAATTGATTTTGCCTGCTTTTGATGTCTTTACATTGGACCCTTTTTCGGATCAATAGCTTTAATGACAGGATCAACTTCTTGATTTTGAGCCATAAGAAAGGCCAGACAGATCTACTGCTAGATTCAACTTTTGTGACCAAGGTTGTTTCTTCCATATACAGATGAGAATCATACATGTTCTCGTCAAACGCTTGTCTGGTAAACTCAAGTAAAATTCAAAATTTCTTTTGACCAATTCCAGCACAGAAACTAGAAAGCCTCATCAACTTCTCCTCCGTATTCAGTCACATACAGCTCATTAAAGATGAAACCAAAATCTCTCATATAAACTTTAAAGAAAGCTCAAGATCAAAAAGTCAGATCACATGCCATAAAACAACCAGAAACCTCACAATATATACAACAGAATTCTGGTTTTCTCAACAAGCCTTCCGAGGACTCGAGCTTTGACTCGCAGATAAAGGGTGTGTAAACAACACTACACTCCAACTGGTACATTAGTAAATACCTATACACTACATGCTGTACATGGAAGTCTCCTGAACTAGACTTACTCATAAAACAGTCTCACCAAAAGCAAGTGGGATCGTCTTCAAACTCAGGAAGCAGAGGTGTCCTGCAAAGCGGGCACGTTACATTCAAATAGTCCAGCCACTTCTCCAAGCACATTTTATGAAACAAATGTCCACAAGATAAGTTATTTATATCAGATTCAGGCTCAAACTCGGTCAAACACACAGAACAGTCATTCTCAGCATCTTCACAATGGAGCAAAGTTTCGTACTTGATTGCAGGGTTCTGGTTTCGGAACTCCTCAACATAGCTGAGGGGAAGACTTAAATTTACATCATGTGGTTCTGTGGAGACAACTTGAGGTGAAGTGAAATATGAATAAGGTGGCGATGATGATTCAGCAAGGTGGAAACCGACAACTTTGAGGATTGATCGGAATATGCCTTTGACGATTGAGATTGACATAGCAGTGTTCATTAGAATTAAGCATAGCATTCCTTCTGATGCAGATGGCATACTGGCGAGGCCCATGTTTTTGAATTTAAATTTTAAATTTACAGATACTCAATTTGTAAAGTGACAATAAACTTGAGACACTGAATTAGGAATCAAGCAAAACCTCGCGACTGCTTCCTTGATATCTGAAAGACAGTAAAAGGGCCATTAGAACATCATTCAAACACGCTAACTAAATAAATTCTCAATAAATGAACACAATAAAAAGAGAACGCCATCAGAGAAACTTTTAAAATTACCTGAAAAGAACAGTGCAAATTTGTAAACCGGAAATATGATGACAGCTGAATCCCGAAAAAGAGCAAAAAGAAAATAGCAAATCCAACCTGCAACAAACCAACATCAAACAGTATAAGCTACCTTTCAAGAAATGAAAGAAAGCTTATAAAATTTCCAGAACCCCAATTGAGAAATCATCTTATCAGAAATCAAAATGATCCAACCCATGATCATAAAATCCAAGGCATCAAAACAACACCACAGCTAATAAAAGAAATAAAAATAATCACTTTGACAATAAAATCATAATCAAGATCTAACGTTTCTAAGAACAATATAAAATATGGGAAAGAATTTGAAATGCTCTCATGAAAAAATATAAAAAAGATCATCGTCACAAAACATGGAATAAAAGTTCACATCTTTGACATGATACCAAATCAAGACTCCAAATTTCTATCAAATATTGTAATAAGAGATCTATCAATTAACAACAAACACAACTTTTCACCGAGCAAACGAATGAAAAAAAAAAAAAAAACAAATGAGCATTTCAAAACAAACCCAGCAAAGAACACAAACAAATTAAGCAAGGGTACTTACCCAAAGTTGGGTAGATGATGAAATATCAAGAACCGTTTAATAAAATTAAAAAGAACTGAAATTTCTTAGTCTATCTAAAAGACTAAGATCACCATCTCAGATGCAAGTAGTTGTTTAATGTTTTGAGCTGATAATGGCTTGCTTGCAAGTCGCTCCTTAGCCTCCAGCCTTATATACAGCAAGGAATATGGACCCACTGCGAGCTCTTCTTACTGCTTTCATTGGGTTAGTAAACTTAACCATGGTTAATATTCCGCGTTTTCCGCCGTCCGTTGCATATTAACCATGGTTACTTTATATCATCACCCTCCCTGCTTTTGTTTTCGTTTACTTCTTTTGAAGCTTAGACTTCCTTTTAGTCTTTATGCAATATTCTTGCGGTTTCTTGAACTTTGCTTCATTTTTCATCAACTTAAGGGATTGTGTGTTCTGTAATCTCTCTTTTCATGATTATATGTGAAAACTTTAAAATTTTTCATTAAAATAATGTTTTTGAGTGGCTAGTTCTTACAATTAAGATTCTCCTCATTCGGATAAATTTTATGATATGTGTTGTTCAAAATCCAACCAATCTAAACACAATTGGATTAGATATTCAAAAAAGTTAACAAAATCTATGAAATCTAATTATTTAATAATATTTAATTTGTAAAGTACTAATTGTAAGACGTCATATTCATAACTCATAAGTAGTGTAGTCAGAAAATTAAATTAATGAGGATAAAATACAAATATGAAAGAATATATATATACACACACCCTTCTCTACAGTCACAATATTAGGATCAACTTAATTTTATTATTATGAAAAAGTTATAACTTAATAGAGTTTTAGTTACAAAATTTTTATTTTGACTTAGTTATTCTTAGTATAAGTAATATAAAGATAAATACATTAATAATTAAATAATGGAGTATGTTTATTTCAATTTCTAGACATTAATAAAGAGATTGGTATAGTTTCAAAATACTAACGCATATACCAATATAATATGAGAATATGCATTCATTTTAAAATTCAAAACACTTGCATTCTCTTTTTTTTTTTTTTCCCTCTTTATGTAAATTTCAAATACTCCAAATGATCCTTTGCTTGAATGCAACGATTTGGTAACTTCACTACACTAATCAAATGGATATTAATGTCTTCCTCAATCATCCAAATAGGCAACAAATCATGTATGCTTTAAGTGAAGAGGAAAACATTGCTGTAATTAGACAAAAAGACAAAGGATATAATCCTGAGGATGATACCCTGGAAATACAAAAAGCTTCATGTCACAAAGCTCTAAACGTGCTCGAGAATCTATGAATAATTTGATTTCAACAAGAAGTTGTTTGCACTAGCGAGTTATTATCTATCTTCAAGTTGAAAGATTCGGTAATAATTTTTAAGAATAAATCATTATCTTAAATAACTTTTAAAAAAATATTTCATTCTATGTTAAATATTTAATGTTATATCGCATATATTTTTGATAATATACAAATAATTATTACTATGTGGAGACAACTTGCTTAAGACATAATCTAGAAAACCTATAATTTGTGACAACATGAAGCTTATTTTTCTTTATAACTAACTCTAATTGAGATTGAAATTTTTTATGACTACGTGGTGGTTATTCGAACATAGAGTAATACTATAGAGAGGTTTTACTGTATAAAGATACATAAAATTGAGATGGTAAAATCACTTATAATAAGAGGGTTGTGTCTCGAACCCCGCTCATATATGCGTGTAAATATTTGTGTGATTTTTGAAATAAATTGTAAACCCAAATTTTTTAATAAATTTTAAACCTAAATTTCATGTGCTTAATTAGACCAATGGAAGCAGATTTATAATTTAATTAAGCTAAAAAGAAAAAACTTTCTAAATTTTTGGACTAAACAGAGACAGCTGCTCCCACTGATCCCTTAGTGGCTCCATAACCTTATAGTTGATAAACAATCATGAACCTTTTTACAGACTTCTACAAAATACTCATTATAAAGATATATTTTACATGTGATTTTAGACTATTTATTCTATTGATATTCAACTTTATCGCCGAGTTGGATGGCAGCTCACTTCATTTCGAATAATGAACTATTTTAGTCTTTCCCGAAACTTGAGTAATTTTCGCTAAAAAATTAGTGTAGATATTAGAATTGAGTTGTTTATAGATTTTGTTTAAAGAAGAAAAAAGAAAAAAAGATCCATGTACAAATTGCTATCAACAAATGTCAATGCTAAAAAGAGGAAGGAAAATACATACACGCTATGTGTGTGTGTGTGTGTGTATATATATATACATGGCTTGAGAGTCAAAACCAAATAATGGGTTGAATCAGCAAATTAAAAACGCTTTAAGCTTAGTGGGCTGCTTTATCTTCTCATTGGCAGGAGATTCAAAGCCGCTAATGAAGTGGCTTCAACTATTTCGATGAATTTGTTTGTCCTCTTCACGAGAGCATTAAGTGAGATGCTAACTCTCACCGAAAATTCACCCCCCCCACCCGCAACACCCAAAAAAAAAAAAGAAAAAAGGAAAAAACGACAAATCAAAAATTCAAAATGCATGCATGCCTAGGCGAGATATGACTGAGATCACTTCATCGCAATAATCATGATGCATCACATCTCACTCGTAAATAGACAAGTGTCGTTTGTTCGCTGATTAGCTGTCGCAAGCCTAGGCAGTATCACATTTGTCGCGATCCCCACGTGTCGCTCCTGCATGCCGCATATGTGTGGCCATACTCGCACGTGTCCTCCTTGCACTAATAACGTGTAATCTTGTTGTATTCTTGTGCGACGCGTGTCGGCGTCTGGACGGAGGAAACCCATCGACGAGATGAGACAGTGCCCCGGGCCTTTAGGGCACCCCCAATCGCGAACATTACTATCCAGGTGGCGTGTGTCTTGAAAATGTAACAGCGCAGATGGCCCAGGTAAACACAAGGAAGCTCTGACAGAAATCATGACTCTCGCGTCATGTCCCATCAATTTTGGATGAAACTGATTCGAAAAATCCCTGACAATTTCCTTGGACTTACGTGTCAATAAGATTCCTTTTATTTATTTATTTATTTATTTATTTTCCACGAGATCTATATATATATATTGGGTTTCCTTTTCACTGTTCTTGAACAATTATAAAAATATAATTCAATTAAAATTATTCCAATTCGTCAAAAAATAAAAAATAAAAATAAAATCATCATTCGTTCTGATTTTATGCATCAAAATAATTTGTTACCACATGACATTAGGCCAGACCGTTGACTGTGGTCGGAGTGCTTGGTTAATTAGTCTAACCCTTACCTAAATTATGACGAACATTCTATTAAAAGGTAAACAATATCTATATGAAATAGAGTGGAGTTGAATGGGATAATCTATAACAGGAGTATCGCTGGTTGCATATGGTTTCTTTATATATCTCCATCTCCCTTGATAATTACATCTCCTATACATACCATTGTTATATGTGCATGCATGCCTCAATTGCAAAGCACTTAACAAAATTAGGAGGGGTTTGACTGTTAATTGAGGGTAAGCAGTCACTCTTTGTTGCCTAAAAAACCTAAAAGGACTCCACCTAGATTAGCAGAAAGTTTATTTTATGCTATCTCTTCATCGAATTGTGGCTTTTGGCTTGCCACAATTGTACCCCCTGTTTTGCTTTAAAATGACTGACACCTCAGTTTAACACTGTCAATTAAGCAAGCAAATCAGATTTTCTAAATTGAGTTACAAAAGGTAGGTTAGATGACTCCGAGTTTGAAAGGACCGAAATAAGGTCAAAATTTCATACTTTAAGAAGAAACAAATATACATCAACGATCTATGTTTTTTTTTTTTAAAAGAAAAAACTTTGATAAATATGCATATGATTAGGTATTGAATTTGATTGGGAATGTTGCTAATCTTTGCATTATGACAATGACAAACATATATTGCCAAAACATCCAATTAAGATTTTTTTAATCATCTCTTTGAATAGTCAATTCTTTGAAAGAGAGTTTGTTGTTGTGGTTGATAATCAAGCACAACTATACTTATAAAACCTTGAATTAATTAGATTATATACAACCATAGAATACGTGACAATGAATATAAACTAGAATATAATATGCATCATGTACTCCAAACAACTCCATTCAAGATCTTTTCCCAATATTCTTTAATTATCAGAATTAAGCCTCCAGGGCCTAAATTAATTCTCCATTCTTTTTTTCCCAAGGGGTTATCTTATTCAAAGTGTGATCTATGTTTTCGTTTTTACTTATTAAGATTCAACACATTGGATTAAATGAATTCTACATATAAGCTAGAAAACGAAAATGTTCCATTTGTAATTTAACAAGTTTTTACTTGCAGAAATTTGATCATCAAACGAACCAATCCGCTAGAGCAATGCCCTAAAACGAATAATATCACCTAGTACATCATATATGATGCCAATTTGTAATCCCTCATAAATTGAAGCACCAATTGTAATTAGAAAATCTAAATACGTACACTTAATGATAGCACACTGAATAGATCTTTAGAGTATAATTCAAAAATCTATATTTATATAAGAACATATAAGGAAGCTGAGGATACATATTTAACAAATATACAAGGAGTGACCTACCATGGCCGAGTGACAGGTGTTACTGAATTTAATTTCGAGCGAAGTACTTGATGTAGATTGTAGAGACTAAGTGACTGGGTAGATATGATATATATAGTACACAAAAACAAGACAAAAACACTTTACAGTTACAATTACAATCATGCATGTGCAGTCACAGTTTTGTTATTATGCACAATACCGAACAACAAGACAAAAACAAGCACAAACAAAGATATACAGATTCATCTCACCATGCAAGCATGTATAATTGGTGCCTGTCAGTTCATCTGTCATATATCCTACAAACTTACAAGAAGGAGGCTGCAGCTTCTCTAAATAATTGATGATGGCGATCATGAGTGAAATGTGAGAGATACAAATTATATACATATTATACATTACTGTTTAACACTTAACCCTACATATATTTATGTGTAAAGCCTATACATATATATATATATTCACACACATTATAATTCTAAATTTGAATTTTCAATCATTTTCAAAATTATAAAACACATATATAAGGTGAGGATCCTCAATCCCTTTGATACAGCTTAAGTCTTTGTGTCCCTTTGATACAGCTTAAGTCCAACGTCAAAAAGTTTCCATCCACTGAAGGTAAGGACCCTCAATCCCTTTGGTAAGACTTGGAACTCTAGACCTTTGACAAGTTCAAGTCTTACCAAGAAGAATGAACCTGACTTAATTTGTTAAGTCAAAACGCAGAGACTGAGGCAAATTAACACGACGTCATCTCAACTAAAATTCGTGATCTGAATTAAAAAATCATGTGCCTACATTGTAGCTATAGATTAAAATGTATATATATATAAATTGAAATTGAATATATATTAATTAATCAATCACACACGTCACTAATGCATGTGCGATAAAGCTGCAGGACTTTTAAAAGAGAGTTGATTAACAGGTGATACTAGCTAGCTAGCTAGCTTGGTCACACCAATGAGTGGAGTCATACAAGACAAAGGAAATTATTAGACGATGGTTATTTACTCAAATAGGTATTGACCGAGCAGGTGCATGATTGATATGCATATACATACACTATGTCAGCCATGTTGATGACAAGAGAATGAATCGAAGGAGATAAAATTGTTGCCTGAAAGATAAAAGAAAGAAGAAATCATTAAGAAAGAGAGAGAGAGAGAGAGAGAGAGAGAGAGAGAGAGAGAAAGGTACGTGTCTAAATTTAAGTCCCATGAAAACTCAGAAAGCTGCGTGCCTTAGCCCATGTGCATCTGCGTTGAAGATGCATGAAATGAAAGGGAATTTAGAAAGAAAGAAAGATTTTAATTAAATTAATAAGTTGGTAGGTTCAGGAAGAGGGGGCCAGGGCCATGCGCTGAGTGGGAGAGCTCACAGTGGTTGCTGCTGAAGTTCACGTGGCTAGCCATAAGCTGCCATGCATTTGTCAACTTTCATTGGCTTTCATTTTGGCTGCATGCGTTCTGTCGTTGTCTTGAGCGTGGGTCCGTCAATTTCTCTATATATGGTTTTTTCTTTTGGGCTATTACTGGTTAACTATTAGTTGTTTAATACCAATATAATCGCGCGACAACAACTATTTCGGTGCCTGCTTTCTGCAACTTGATTTATGAGGTTATTTCAATGCATTGCATGCGTTGTGATTTTACTGTTTGGTTGGTATAAGGTAGTAGGTAGCTCAATGATAACGGATCTATCTTATATCATGCGGTTGTTATTAAATATTAAAGGGTTTAATTTGTTAATTAATAATATATATATATATATATATATATATATACAGAGAGCTGGTAAAATTTAACACGATCCGATTATCCGGCACGAACACGACACGGATAAATGAGTATGGATCGTCAAATTTGACACGATTATTAAATAGGTCGGGTTCGGATTGACACGATTTTTTCCGTGTTGGGTGAGGGTTAAAGTTCTTGACCCATTTACCCGAACAATGACACGATTATATTTTCTATTTTAAATTAATTTTTAGATTTTTATTATTAAAACTTAAATATTAAACATGATTCTCTCTTTTTAATTTTTTAAAAAGACAGATATATACATAGTATTTTATTTATAAAATTTTATGTAAATTTAGTACTTTAATAGTGTGTGTAAAATATTGATACATATGTATATTTGATAATATCGATATATACTATTATTTACATATATATAATTTAAACTTTAAATAGTATAAATGTATGATAGTTTGGGGGGGTGTGTGTAACATTTATTAAATACATAGATATTAAATGGGTTATTGGGTAACCCGTTTATTTTTCGTTTCGGGTTTGGGTTTCAATATTTTAACACGATTATTAAATGGGTCGTATTTGGGTCGACTTAAATTTGATACGACACGAAGCTGACACGACACGAACACGACCCGGTGACCCATTTTGCCAGCTCTATATATATATATATATATATATATATATATAAAATAATTTTTTATATGAGATTTTAAAGTGTAAAAAAATTTAAAAAAACTTTAAAACTGTAAGATTTTAAAGCATTAAAATCACGTGGTTTTAAATTTTTTTTAACTTTCCTATACTTTAAAATTTTAAATTGAAAATTTTTTATACACACACTCTGAGCGTGTGTGTTTACAATTGAATTAGTACTAACTAGTTATATATATATATATATATATATATATAAATGAACTTGTGAATGGTAATTGAGAAAAAGAGAAGAAGAAGTAATTATCAATTGCTTTAAAGAACATTTCAAAATAGTCTTCAGACTTCAGTTTGTTTATTTATTTATTTATTTTCCCCTCTTCGGATGAAGAGAAAATGGAACCGAATTCAACCTGAACCCAGATACGAACTGTTCAATTCGGCTTGGGACGAATTCAGTTGGGCCTGGGCTTCTTTTTGCTTTGCGAACATATATAATAATAATAATAATAATAATAATAATAATAATAATTTATAATTATAAAATAAACATTAATAATATATATATTAAATTCAATGAGTTATAAATAATAATTTATAATATTTATATAATTTTTAATCATATGATAGTGTGAGAAAGTTAGCCGAGCTTCTAGCATAATAGCTAGCGTTGAAACCACCGCACCAAACGTCTATCGAGGTCTTATTTCCCGATAATTACTCAAATTTAGGATTTTTCAGACCCACTCAGCTTAAGGCTTGTAAATTTAAATCAAATTTAGGAATTTGCTACCCTAGTGTTATGAGCTGAGCGGCATCTGTTTGGGTTTGAGAAGAAGACAGAGAGTGCGGCTTTGCTTCACGCAAACTTAAAAGTTAAAACCCTAAACCCTAATTTTGCATTTTTCGCATTCAATAAAGTACCAAAGAATCAACTCTCTTTTAGAGCAGCACCTCTGCTGACTGCAGCTTCCTCCGCCGCCGCTGTCGACATCCTCGAGTGATTTGAGGTGTGGGATGTAATCATCAATTTTCAATTAATTGATAGATATGAAAAAAATTAATTTTTTATGCGTTTGTTTGTTTAAAGTACGAATTGTTGAATAGTGGTTGTTTAAATTTAGCATTTCAGATGAAATTTCTTCTTCTTCTTCTTCTTGTTTTCTTTTTAATAATTTGTTTCAGTTGGGTTTTAATGCTGTGGCAATTTTTGGCTGATTTTATAGTTTGTGATTCTGAAAAATAGCTTAAAAGAAGAAAAAAAAAGATCGAGATGACAAATATATTTTGCTCATTAAATTATGTTGTGAAAACAGCATTCTGAAGGATTTTGTCTTTTTGGTTACTTTTTGATGGATTAGATTCTTCTAGGTTAAGAAGAAGCACACTATGGCTGAGGAAGTACATATGCCGGTTCCGGAAGGAGGTCCGAGGAAGAGGAAGTCAAGTAAAAAGAAGGGAGGTAAGGGAAAGAAGAAATTGAAGGTGATGCCTGGATCAGGAGAGAGGGTTAAGATAAACAACAAAATGAGAAAGCTGTTTCGCAAGAGGGCTAGAGCTTACAATTCAGACGACGATGAGGATGAATCGGCCCCTGAGTTTAGAGGTGATGTTTCACTTTCTGTGAAAACTCAGGAAGTGGAAGGCAGGGGTTCATCTGATGCTGAAGGGGAAGATGGAATGGATGTAGATGGGGAAAATGAAGAATTTTCTGATGACGAAGAAAATGGGGAAATTCAGCTGGGGATTGCCAATTTTGCTGAAGGTTGTAGGGCATTCAAGATGGCATTCAAGAGCATACTAAAGAATAGTGTAGCTGATGAGGCACTTGTAAGCTAGGTTCTAAGTTGTGATTCTCTCTCTGTTATTGAGATACATGGAACTTGTATGACTTTGTTGGCTTTGCAGGGTCCGGTATTATCAGCCCACAAGAAACTTGTTGGGAAGAAGCTTGCTGAAGAGGAAGCTGAACGGAAGGTCAAGGGAGAGGCCAAGAAGGAAAAGCACTTGGTAAGACCAAAATTGGATTCAATAACAATAATACCTATAACATTTGAAAGTTTAACTTCTCCTTTCTATTAAAACTGGATTGATGCTATTTATTGAACTTCAAATGTTATAGGCAGCAGAAAAGGGGCATGTGAAGCCTGCCAATTACTTAGACTCGCATGAAAAGTTTCTAATTGGTGTTGCCACAAAAGGAGGTACGAAAATTTTCTCTTTGCTTGATTAGATATATGCGACAACCATATGTTTCTTTGGTAATTGATTGCATATTTTATACTAACTTGTTTAACATCTACCATGCTTCTTCCTCGGAGTCTCAGTTGTCAAGTTGTTTAATGCTGTAAGTAGCTCTATAAAAAAATTACCAACTTTCATTCCTTTTGAAATTATTATTTTTGTTAATGTTTTTTTTTTTTCCGGTTGGATTTTTGTTATGATCATTAACTTAAAACTTGGAACTTTGTTATGTGATCTTATGCAGGTAAACAAAGCACAACATGCTCAAAAAGGACTGAATCCTTCAAGGTCTAAAGATGAAAAATGTATGCTGAAATAATATGTATCATTATTTGCACTTGTTCTTGACCTTGTTTCTGTCTCTTGTAAATTCTGAGTGAACGTTGTCTGAATCTGTCAGTGCTAAAAAAACGGAGGAAAGAAACATTCTTTTCAGAGTTGGGCAAGACATCAGTTTCCACTGCTGATGCTTCCTCTAAGGTTTGCTTTCTGCTTTTATCTTATGTTTGGGAGTCTTAGCCATAAGGCAGGAAAATATAAGACATAACCCTTGACAAAGGAGAGAAGAAAAGAAAGATGGTTGAACGTCTTTTTCCCTCTGAATGTTTATAAGGGTTAAAAACAGAAATTTGATTGAAGAAAAAGCGAATAGAAATTGTTTATAATCAGAATCCCCAATTCAAGTCGTTCAAGGTAAAGAAATAGTTTAAAAAATTATGATTTCAATATGGAACAATAATCATGAAAAGTTATGGTGAAAATCATTTTTTATCTGTCCAAATTCCATATTTTGTGGCCAAAAACCTATTCAGGGTTTCAAGGACGCCTTTAGTAGCTTTTTCTCTGTTAATGTTATCTAGAGGAAACAAGTCTGTGTAACAGGAAATAAATCTGTGTCAACTTATGTGATCTCTAATTTTATCATTGCTGAAGTACTGACATGGCATGGAATTTCACCAAATATTTAGCTTCGATTCAGATCTTTGGTGCATTTTTGGTTGTGGATGCAGGGTCCTAATTCTTCAGGTACCGCAGATGGCGAAAGTCCTGCATGGGCTCCATTACGTGATAACTACATGCTAACAAGTTCCAAGTTGAAGGACTGGGATAAAATGCCAGTAAGATCATGAATGACTTGAGTGCTTGGTAATTGTTTTGTACCTGAATTTCCTGTTGCATATGTTCTCATACTCTGCTGTTCTCTCCCCTAATTTGCAAGCAGGATAGCACAGTGGCAGGTGATGAAACTGGAAGGTTGTCGGAGGAGGATGGTAGTTCTGACGATGATTGATTAATTGATATGGCGATTGTCGTTGTTCTTGTTTGTATCGCCCACATTCCTTCTTAAAAAATGGAGTGCGTAATTGGCATACAAATTTTGTGTTTCTTCCTTACCTATTTACTTTTTGTGTTCAATGGACATTTTAAGGGCAACAAAATCAACACATGCAACGGAAATTAGCAAACCATGCAGAGGTTTAAAGGCTTTAGGTAATTTATAAATTACGTACGTTAGAGATCAACATCAAATGAAAATGGAGCCTTTTACGGCAATAAGCGGGAGCATTTTTTTTTTTTTTTTAATCATATAGTAAATATACTTGACAGTATAAAATATCATAACAATAGACACAGAGGAAACAAGTTGCTTGAATTTGATGAGACAACATTCAGGCGTGGCAGCAGGACAAAATAGTGACTTGATGAAAACGCCTCATTTATTTCTAGTGCAGCAGAACAAACACTGCTCAACAAACAAATGAATAGGGCTCTTTTACAGCAATTGCAAGTTAAAACAGAAAGAAAAAATGAAAAGACAAAAAAGTATTAGTGAAACTTCATACGACTTCGTCCTAATAAGCATGTACAATCATCCTGTGCTATACATATCATACAGACAAAAACAGGAGAGAGTATTGCATCGGCAAGTCCTTTTGTCAGATCTCCACAGTGCTCTAGGGCTGACTTTATGTTCTCTACTGCAGAATAGATATTGTATGCTGATCATGTCGAAAAGAAAATTGAAAACTACAGCTAGCAAGCTTTCTACTGAGACCTGATAACTGGGATCTCTGCAGTCCATGCTGTAGCAGTCCCTTTCTCTAAGTAGCCAACATATGTAGAATAATGATAATAGCTGACAGCAAAGTGGAGGGTGTAGATACTGCTGAAGCAGCTGTGTGCATCCTCTTCCTAATAAAGAATTGAGCAGGTGAACTTGGCCCAAAGAATTTGTAGAAGATGCTACCCACAGTTTGAAGCACAGTGGTCACGAAGTTGTCATGATCCATTTGATCCATTACGGTAACGGAGAGGTAGCTGGCTGCTCCTGAAATTTATTGTTGAAGCATTTGAAACTTGATGTGTTTTAACGTCCACCGCTTTCTCTCCAAGAAAACCTAGTACCCTGAGATATAATCACGCAGCTTGTCATTTCACAGTAAAAAAAAAAAAAGCACCAGTTCATCCACTGTTTAGGTAATAATGACTGACGCTTTTCAACTAAACATTGCATGTTTCTTTCCTTTTAAAGCATGGTTAAAAAAGTGTACTCTCAGAAGCTTCTCGTTGGCGTTTGGGTCAAAGGGTCATAATCGTAAGCTTCACCAGCCTTGACAAAGCGTCCCTTCACACGCCTTCTGACATCTGCCCTTGCTTTGCGAGATGCATACCTCACTCTTTTGTCAAACCTATCACAAATTTAAGACAGGAAGTAAGCATATAATTCCTTACAAGCAGCAAAACAGATGTGCAATTTTAACACTTTAAACAGAAAGTCCATTATCATCCAACCTCCGATGAAAGTAGTCCAATGGAAGTATTTATGCATTATTGAAATAAATTGTACATGAAGACAGAAGTACACAGATTCCTTTTCTCTCCCATTAAAGTGACATGCTATCAATAAAAAACAAAGAAGGAATTCAGAAAAAAACGAACCAGAGAAATCTATATCCAAATGACTGCATTGCAAGTGAAAGTTAAAGCAACTAAAAGCACAATTTTTAATTCAGCAATTATCTCTAAAGCTGAATCCAACAAATCATCACACCATACAGGTGTAAACATATTTTTCAGTCCAATACTTACTTGCGTGTCTTCTTCTTTTCCTTGTAACGCAAGACAGCTTTACTACGGCTTGCTGATGTAAAAGATGTCTCAGGACAAGGGGGACACCATGGAGGTTCACCCATAAGAAGCATTGAAGAAGCATCACAATCTTGATAATCACCAGCATTACTGTCGCCAGTAAGGCCAGAAAATGAGAGGCTTGAGTGCCCTTGCTTCCCCGTGAAACAAAGGATTGGTTCAGTTTTAGTACTCATCATAGAATCAGCAGACACTGCATTGCTGCATGCTGGCTGCATTGCATTGACCAGTCCAACTGATGAGCCCTGCATATGGACAAACAATTCAGATCATGGGCAGATTTCACACGAGTGATGTCCAAAATCGTTAGTTAAGAAGGAGGAATTGCTTCTAGTGTTAGAAATATGAGATATGTACAACCACATCAAATTGATTAAAACAGTTCTAAATGAGATGAGTTGAGTAAAGAATTTGATTCAATAGATTACAAGGAGCAGAGCGACTAAATAATAAAATTTGCTAACCGCCGGATACCATCACAGTGAAAACTTGATGGTACTCCTTGAATTTATGCCAATTTGGAGTATGTATGTGTGTGTGTGTGTGTGTGTGTGTGTGTGTGTGTGTGTGTATTCTAATATTTTTGGAAAAAGTACATGCAGTGATGCACAGAAATATGGTAATTAGTCACATTGAAAACTAGGGTAACATGTCATGCACTTCTGCATCTCAGGACAAACACAGCATATTCCAAGAAAAAGAACAAAAACAAAATTGTTTAAAATTATCTTGAAAAATTCATAAACAAAAGATTAGCAATTAGAATAAAATGAAAGAACAATTGTACCCTTTTTAATTAATTAATTAATTTTATTTTTTAAAATCTGGTTTATAAAGAGAGATCATGAGATTCACCATTTATAGTAATTAAAGAAAGAAGCCACATAAACACAGCACAAGAATATTTGGAACACAACAGAACAGGCACCGATAGTTTTATACATGCAAGAACAGTAATGCTGACTATGATTGCATGCACATTATAAAGCAAGATAAAATAAGATGAGAAACCTCAGCAGCAACTGCACCCCGACAGTTTGAATCAGCAGCAGACATGTCCTTTGTCCCAAATAAACTTTCAATTCCACCATTCTCAAGAAGCTCTTCTGAATGATTGAGAGTTACACCAAAGAGTTCTTCATAATTCTCAAAATTCAAATCCATTTCATCCATATTGAAATCCTCATAGAGGTCATCATCTTCACAGAAAGCAAGACCTTTTGTTGCAGAACAGCATAACTGCACATTAATGAAGTGGAATTTGCAAAGGTCCTTGACAAATAAATATACAATGTAAATAAGCACAGACGCCCAAATAACTGAGGATTCTAAATTTGGTGAACAATAGCTTCACGAGACTTAAAAAACCTATAGCCACAAGAGACGAAAAACTTCACAAAAGATGAATTACATCAGCAAGATGCGAGTTCAAATCAAATCTGAGTTCCAGCAGATCATTCTAAACTGGAGAATTCCATATTCCAATACAAAGAATAAGAATTCACATAAAATGAATAATGGATATATACCAAGTTGTTCTAACAACAATGTATTCATGCATGAAACTGCTCACCAAGTGAAAATTGATTTCATTAGGACTGATATTGTAACTTTATTTTTGCATAACTACTCAAATTAGGATGAAATAAAATTATCGATTTATTTAGTTTTCCTCCCCATCTCTTAAAAACACTGCCTCTTTACAAAACTAACACTCGTTTATATGTATTCCCTCTGTCTCATAAGATTTTTTCCCTCGCTCTTATTGTCACCTCTCCCCCTGTTTCTCTACCTTGCATACCATATCCCATGGGTTCCCTAGTTTGATCCTTGATGGTAAGATGTTCAACCAACTTAATATATTTTGGAACAGTGAAATAGAACTAAAAAAAAGCACTAATCATCAAACCTTTAACCAATAAACACAGAAAGATTTTACTGCAGTGCGATAGGGTACTCTATCAAAGAAAAAACAGGCTGGACTGAAATTTCAATGAAACTTCTAAAGAATCAGAATGAAAAATTTCAAAATAGCATTTACCTTTGGCAAAGGTGGATTATTGGCTGATCCGTGTATTTGTTCAAGATTCTGTGTCGTAGAGTTAATTCCAGGCACAGAAGTAGTCCCAACCCTAACATTTGACTTATCTGCATCACGCACATCATTGGCCTCAGCACCACCTCCAGATGCATTCTGGCTAATTGAGTCTTCATGAGGTCCCCAGGAATTCTTTATGCTATTATCAGTGATGCTCATCAGACCCAGTTCCTGCTCAAAAGCAGATTCACCAGATTCACCAACAGATGGAAAATCTAACACAAATGACCAGATTGAAGACAGCTCAGAAGCTGACGGGCAGCCAGAATAACAGTTGATTGTTTGCCTCTTATGGCTTGCGGCCGATGTAGAGGTTCCATGACCAATCCAATCACAATTCTGACAAAGAGAAACCCTTTCTTCAGCACATCTAAGTAATGCCGGTTGGGAATTACATCTTTCACATAAAAGTGTCCTTGAATGGCGTTTGGACAGGGCATTGGCTGAATGAACACTTCGGTCACATGATAAACATAAGCATGCTGCATCAGAACGGCAATAAACAACAGACCTCTGATCCCCACAAAAGTCACACATGTAACCCATTTTCCCAAATCAATATTTTTCTAAATCACAATTCCTAATAAAACTATATCAGTCAACTTAAAGGTAAAAGCTTCTTGAAGCGGCGACGACGATCCCTTAGTTGTAATTGCAACCTTCAAAAATACCACACAAAAACAATACTTAGTACAAACCAACAGATAAAAGTATAGACACACCAGATATAATACAGCTGCATAATTGCAAAAACAAAGTACTGTTGCCGTGATTAAACACCACAGATGGTGCATGTACACAAACAAACAAATTAATATTTAAATATCCAGCAAATAAAACAGCACCAAACAACAAAATTTTACTCATTCATTAGTTATAAGGCTGATCCATTTAAATAAATAAATAAACCAGAAAAACACACTGCTTCCTGAAATTTAATCTACTTGGCAAATACGTATAAATTCAGAGAAAAAAAATACACTCTTTCAAAAAATAACTTTTCTTATCTCAAAATTATGAGCTAGTAAAGTAAAAGCTGACAATCTTATCTCTAAATGAAATATCAAACAAATGAATCAAACCCAGAAGCAAAAAAGTAATTCTCATCACAAAATTACACACACACACACACGCACACACATACACATCTATCAATACAAAAACCTTATGAAAACAAACACACAACACAACCAACCTCTATAAAGCGCTAAACTGAACGTATCAAAGAACAAACAAACAACATATTTCTGAAGCAAGGAAAAACATAGAAGAGGAAACAAGACAAATCTGATGATAAAAATCAAAACGTTTACTCAATCAACAACAACCAGATAAGAAAATTGAACGGAAAAAAGCAAGGAAAAGTTGAGAAATTACCGTGAGCGAAAGAGAAGACAAGATCGGTAAAGAGGGCTGTGTGTTAAATAATCCAAAAATAATTATAATTTTCAAAATTTTAATTAGAGAAGCAAAAAAAAAAAACCATTAAACAAGAAGGAGCTTTCCAGAATCTATCTCTGCAAACAAAGAGAAATAGATAGATAGATAGATAGATAGGCACAGTGGGTCGTGTGTATAGGAAATGTGACATAAGCTGATAAAAAGTGCATGGGAGAGAAAATAAAATTTTGATAAATTAAAAAGTGCAATGAGAGAGAAAATGAAATAATTTATTATTATGATAGAATAAACATAAAATCTTAAAATAATTAAAAAAACAAAACACTTAATGTGTGTGGGCAAGTGGGGCCCTGTCCTTTTCATAGTGAAAGGAAAAGTTAGGCCATTCCTTTTTTCTTTTCTTTCGTCGCTCCCACAAAAGGCTTTATTCATAATAATAATAATTATAATAATACACTTTTCTGATTATATTTTCTGTTTGTTTTTTAATTGTTTTTTAAAAGTAAAAAAGTGCTAAAAAGTGCTTTCACATGCTCGCACTTTGCGGATAAACAGTGTGAGTCATTTGCTCCATTCGTTGTACACGTGTTTTTTCTTTCGTTTGGTTTTACTTTTGCTTTTGATTTGTACACTTGGGTTTTTGGTTACCTGGCGGCCGGGAGAGCAATTTTTCAAGTACGGATGTCAAATTGGCAAAAGTGCCTTTATTTAATTTTTTATACATAATTAAATTCTCTGATTGATTTATAGAAACTAATCTTAAATCTGCAGAAACCGTTTCTTGGAGGTGACGCCAATCGATTGTGTACTCCACAACATAATCTGTTTTTAGTGCCTTGAAAGCTAATAGGAAAGAAAAGAAATATTCAAACTTTGGATCATTAGGTATGCCATTTTCTTATTAATTCCTAATCATATGCCATTTTCATTGGTCCAGGTGACTTGAACTCACACCCATTTACCCTTATATATATATAAATAAATTAGAAAGATCTTTGGGCTCTTCTTATATCACGCCCACAGATCAGGGCTATTTGTTTTGATTGTACGATAACTGATCAATTTTTTTTTTTTAATATAGAATTAAAACTGAGATATTTTGGTTGGTCGGGAAAACAGACAAAAAATAGTTGGGTAAAATAAAAAGATAATTTTGAGTTTGATTTCACGTGAGCCGTTTACTTCTTACTGTCGAGGGTAGGCTGAGCCCAGAGGCAGAGGCCAAGACACAACTTATGGAAGAGAAAAATGGAAGGACAGGTGGCAGTAACCAGTGAGAGATTAGGAAAGTAATGTGTACTCGAGAGAGTAGGAGAGGGGAGAACCAACTAAAAGCTAGTTGCTATTAGTTTCAGATAAGGCATTTGTACGTAATGAATGGGCCACTAGACGGACAAAGGGAAGACATGTGAGATTCAACCCCACGATTAGAAAAAGCGCATCGCTTTTTGATATTTTTATATTAATTTCCCGAACTACCCCTTCTCTCTCTTTTTTTTAACTGTGTTCAATGATTGACCACCACTTCACTGCCCAAACGTGACCCACACAAAGCCAGGACAAATGGTCAAATCCCAATCTTTCATTTAATGCCAATGGGACTTTTAAAGTGAAAGCAGTACAGGCAAATGTTGACCTACGAAAAATCAGCCTGTCTGTTTGGCTGGAGAGAAAATACGGATGGAAAAATAAATTCTAGGGGTGCGAAGATATATTTTCCAAGTTCGCAAAATTATTTCCTCTCTGGCCTACTACTAAAACTTTTTCTCCGAAAGTGGAAAGAAAATAATAAGCAAAAGGAATGGAGTCGGTGTACTGATTTGAAAACAATTATCATACAACTCATACTCTATTACAAATTTCCAAATTTAGATACGTAACAAAAAGTTTGACAAGGAATTAAAGGTATAAAACTTGCAACAAAGAGTGAGACTGTGACGGAAACTATTTGTTATATACAAGGCTGATCATGCAAATTTTTATCTTTTATTTTCACATTTGTACAGCTTTTAGAATTATGAAATAATCTTTCAGATCTATAAAATTTAAAAGAAACAATAACTTCTTAACGTATTTTCCGCTCATTTTCTTTGATGTTTGCTCTCATTTTTTAATGCAATTAATAAGGGGAGGTAAAAAAATCAAAGTAGTTCTGTGCCCGTCTACTTTTTCTCGTTTTGTATCATTTTGTTTATTTTCAATTATGGACAAACAGAGTGAGTTCACACTCTTTTCAACCACTATTTGTATTTGTAAAATCTAACTTTTTACTCGAACTCCCAAGACCTGTTCGTTAGCGTACTTAAAAATCCAAAACCTTAAAAAGCCCCTCTTTTTTTTTTTGCCCTTTTTTTTTTAATGTTGCACCAATATATAGCACCCACGCACACAACAAAAGTTGAGGGCAAGTAATATTTTATCCCATAACCACTGTTGCTTTATACTCGGTAGCAATTAGCAAGTAATCCTGTAGCATCTAGATCCCGCGCATAACCTAACTCTCATGAATCACATGAAGATTTCAAAAAAAAAAAAAGGGTTGCCGTACCATATGATGGAAACAGGGCAGGATTGATAGTTCGAAAAATCTAAAGCCATATCAGATGACAGATGCTTCTTTTAATGAGGGATCTTATTGCTGAAGCTTTTTAAAACAAAAGCGCAATATGCCTGAACGCGTGGCACTCCCTCACTGGTCCACTTGCACAACTAGCATCGACAGTTTTCATTTGCCAAAGACGAATTCGTCCTGATCTCAATCAAGCACGAACAATCTGAATTTAACACAGTTAAATTTCTATTCAACATATTACTATCAATATTTAACATTTGTGGTCCATACATGCACCCCTTACAGACATCCAGTGGTCCTATTTTACAATTCATCAGTCATCCCATTTTGTAGATAATAAGCTGACCTCACACAGAAACCAAAATGTCATTTCTTGTGCGCCTAAAAATACCCGACTCCTACAGTCCTATGCTTGTTTGGTTGTTCAAACTAGCCAGAAAGACCCAGGTTGGAATTGGGCTGGAAATATCCCATTACAATAACTACGGACACAAACTCACATAGACTATTTTACATTATGAATGCATCAGAGACCAATATTTAGAGCAATCTTTGGAGAAGCGAGTTTTATTCTCCACATTATCTTCAGAAAAGGAAGCAACAGTGCACAATTACCTGCTTATACAATTTTAAGAAAGAAATAAACATAATGCAAACAAGCAAATCATGATAAATCCACTCTACCTGGGTTGTGAAACAGTCTATGCTCACCTGTTTGAAAGTTGCACCATCTCAGAAACACATCTACAGAGCCTAAAAATTCTCGAGTATCCAATTGCAAGGTTACCAATTGTAGCTTTTATTTCAGCAGAAAGCACTTCAGGCAGAGATTTCTGCATCGCAGCAGTGGAAACTTCTAGGTTATAAGGAAGAATCTCTGAAGGATAAACCCCACTGTTTCACAAATCAAGTGATTAGATAAGTCAGTATGACTATCTGACAAGAACATAAATATACAAATCAACGTTCATTTAAATCAAAATGAAAACAGCAGACAACAATGACAGTGTCTCAATAGAAGTTACAAGGCAGCCATAATAACTTCAAGGTTCAAGCCCACTCACATAAGCAGAATTGATCAATTTATTAGTTTGAAAATTAGAAAAGATTTTACAATTCCAATAAGAACCGGTGCCTAAATTTCTTGCAAGATAAATCCAATTTAGAAGAAGTTGGTCATCTAATCTACATCACAAAAATAAAGAGAACATTTATGGCAGGACAAGGTAAGCATCTTAACGCCTAACTAATTAAAATATTAGACGGGCAAATGAGCAATCAAAGCAAATCCTTTTTTTTTTATTTTGACCACAAGCACTCCCCTCCCCCTTCTCTCTCTCTCTCTCTTTATTATGGTAATTCCAGACATCAAATTTGTTTTTAGGGTATCTGGGCTGGACTGAGAAAACAGTTTACCTAACCGACAAATCTCAAAATGCTAACATCACTTATACAGGATTTATCAGCCACCGCAACCTCAACAATGAATTTAGAGAATTTAATTTATTCTCCTATAAGCAATAATTTCACCACATTGAACAATGTGACACATCAAATCCAAACTATTCGACAATAGGGCAGGGACTTGTAAATATGCTTTCCCCGGTGATGAAGTCTCAAGATGCTAGTCAGTTGGACGGCATTTATCAGCCATTAAGACTTCGAATGTCCATAACGGTAAATAACAATGCCACCCGTCTAGAAAAGATAAAACTACATCCAGATATTGTCATTTGTAACAGGAAAACTACTATCTAACATCAATATTCAAGTAAAGAAAAATTTAACTCCATGGATAAAAGTTTGCAGAATATACACATGATACACTAAACAATACAATCAACAGGACTTACCAATTCAAACATGTCACGTCAAGAGTCATTGTCACTTTCCTACAACTATTAAAATCGATGAAACGAAGCTGCAAATCAAGCTGCTCAGCTGCAAAAGTAAGAAAATCATAGATAAGAATCTATAAAGCATTAGTCATAAGCTCCTAGTCCAACAAACAAAAATTGAGTCAACATTTAATATCAAGGTAGGACAACATTAATTATCAAGGTAGAAAGGACACTGTTACTGAGATCACAGCACACATGTATATAATAGACAACTACAAATAAGATCCAAATCAAGTTAAATGTTGGCTGCTTGCAAACAAGGGAATTCAAAGTTACAAGTAACAAAACTGCTATTTAAGAATAATATGCATTTGACAGATAAATAGATGCTTTTGAAAAACAGAGGCAAAAGAAGGTATATAAATTACCTGATGGAGAGTTAAACTTTGCGTGGATCAGATTCCTAATCTCTATCCTTGCCAGCTGTACTTCTTCAACTACTGCTAAAAGATTATGTAAAACGGAACTGGTTTTCTGCATAATCAGAGCACATTTAAGTGCATAAGTAATTGCCAATAATCTTCCCTACTTTTACAACTCAAAAAAATCATATATCTCCAGCCAGAACGACTGTAAGGAACCAACAAAGAGATTGTTTTCAATCTTGTGCTTAGTTTAATCATGGGGCAAAGATGTAGGACTGCAAATGAATCAAATAGCCCTGACTCAGCACAGTTCAACAATGAATTTGTTTACTTAGATGAAATGACCTCAAATCAAATTTCGAAGACCAAGCAAGACAAGCCTAAGCATGTGCTGTTTGGGTTGATAACCTAAGGTAGAATGAGCTTGACGATTTATACATAATATTCTTTAACTTCCAAGTTCATTTATACAAGTACCGAATGGAATTAGTACTTGTCATTCAACAAATATATACCCCTTAACATGTCAAAATGTAATATTTAGTAGTACATCATATCAGATACGTTTGGCTTTGTGATTTAAAGCTCACAACAATTGAAGGACAAGAAAGCAGGAAAAACAAAGAAGTTAAGGGAAGAGACATGAGAAAGACTCCAGAACCAAAAGCATATACGAGATGGAGCAACCTACTTGTGTTTCTTGTGCCAAACTCTTGGGACCAACAGACTTCTTGGCAGACTCAGCATTGAACAAAAATCCAAAGGCAACACAGGCATCCATGTTTGGGAAGTTCTAAAGAACAAAACAACTTGATTTAGAAATGAGGAAAACAACTATGTACATTAAAAAAAATAATAATAAAAAAAATGAAAAAACCTGTAAGGCTTACCTTTGTGATCTTTATATCATTTACTTTGTTCGAGGTGACCATGCTTGAAACTGGATTGGTTATTTTTGTAAAGCTTTATTCACAACACAAAACTACCCATTAAAAATGCCAATACCAAGAGATCCACCGTATAGTTTACATACAACTATGATATCGATTTAATAAAAAGATCTAGCAAGTCGCACCTTTGGCAGATGAAGCCAGAGTAGTTGAGAACAAGATTGTGATCAGAATTCTTTGTTTCCAAATCATCGATTTCCAACAGCTGATGGAACAGCAGGCACGATCAATCTCTCATTCACAGAGGACATATTAACTGTATGCATCAACAAGAAATACAGCAAGTGTAGCAATACCTGCAAATCCCGGCATATAGTTCTGCAACACATTCTCTTTTTCAGTTTCTCATTAAGTAACATGAGAGTATCTGCACAACTTAGTTCCCCTTTCATCTTAAAATAAGTGTGAAACGATTTAACTAAGTTCATTGTTTTTCTATCTAAACTTTCAACCTCTTGTCTCATTCTGGTCACACTGTCACCAGCAACCTGACACAAAAGGTCAAAAAACATGCAGTTCACTGGAAACTTGAAATCAATCCAATACTTTTACCTAAATGTTTCTCAACATCATGTGAGCATAACTGGCACACACTCAAGAAAAGTAAGCAGGAAAAATAATTAACATGGGATTGAGAAGTTACATCAACATGCTTCTGTCAATTATGCAATGTTGTTGATTTGGAGCTTCAATGCAAACAGAAGTTTCAAAATAAAAATTTATCACTCCAGAAACATATATCAGATTGCCTACTAAGAAAATTTTACTTAATTTTTTATAAAAAAAGAGGAAATTCTCAATGAAATGAGTAGAAAAATGTTATACCATTCTTATGCAGCTAGGCTTATACAAAAGATCTACAAATTATAAGACACTTGCATATCTGATCTTTGCTCCCACACTTAACGGACATGCATACCTCATGTTTGCTCCCAAAATTTACTAAGGATGAATCATGGAGATCATCATCAACTTGAGTATCTCTATTAACAGGGGCAGACAGATGTGTGACATAATTCAACTTCAAAGTTTCAAACTTCTTAATTTTAGAGTCCAATACCCGTCCTCTTCTCTGCATTCATGTAAGAAGGTATGTAACAAATAATCATTTTTAGAGAAATTAAGAAAAATTATCCATTGAAAATACCAGAAATTTGTCATGCTTCACACGTGCAATCTGAAGCATTGCCTTTCTATGCACTATTTTGAAAAGCAACAATCTTGTTTCAGCAACTCTGCAACAGCCAACTCATCTTATCAATGCTTTTATGCTAAACCAGTTTCTACCATCAATATATGCTATACGGTCGAAGAAATAGAAAGGAACCCACCTGCTCCTATGTCTAATATTACTGGATTGATCGTATGGTCTCTTTACATGCCAATCAAGGAAGAGGGTTACGAAGGAAATACGCTAATATAAGTTTCTTTTTAGGAAATTGAGTTCCATAAAATAATGATTCAATTGTTTTAGTTTTAACTTATAGAATCAACCTGAGACAGGATTTCAGAACAAATCGTCTCATATTTATAAATCTTCGGCAGGCGAGCCAAAATATCTTCCAACACAGCAATCTGCAGATTGACGAATTGAGTAAGCAACAATTAAAGAAGAAGAAACGATGAAATTAGGGCAAATAAAAGCAGCAAAAAATAGTTTAATTCAAAAATTTTAGGTTTATTCAAACAGGAGAAATATTTTTAAAAAATGGGAAACCAGGTACATACTGCTCCTCTATTCATCTTCTCAATTGACGGAGAAACAATTCGATTCGTCTCAGCTGAGAACTTCAGTGAAATCTGCTAGGTGATCTCAGAAGTTATAAAGGCTAGACAGGTACAAATAATCATCCACGCAAAAATCTTGTTAGGCTAGAAGGAGAGCATAACTATCAAGCAACATGTTATACATACATCAGTCCAGTGCTTCAATGTTGCGTCAACTCCATTCTTCTCAGTTCCCTTCTTACTTCCATCAGATTGTTCAATCATTAACTCCAAGTCAGGACCTCCACTTTTATGAACTTTAAGATTTCTATGGATCCCACTGATATTATGGGCATTATGTGCATCCCCAAGAACTATTTCTTCACTTCTACTTTTCGCTCTAGAAGAATTGTCAAAATCTTGCACAGAAAATGAAGTCTGAGAATTATAAAGTCCTTGGCGACAATCATCATTAAGATGTTCATCTGAATTGGACTTGGAAGATGGTCCACTTCTGCTGAAATGTGAACAGGTACTGAGTGATGAATCACCTTGCTCTTTCCTATAAGGACTCCAAATCGGCTCTTTCCTAGTAGGACTCTGATAAGCAATTTATAAGAAGGGCTCTGAGTTCACTTTTGCACTTCACTTAGAATTTTGGACTTTATAAGCATCCAAGAACACCAAGAACGTTAAAGCCAAGAGCAACTAGATAAAGGAGATAGTGTGCGCAAGTAAATTAAGGGAAAAGGAATAATACCTTCAAAAGCAATGGCTCATTTATGGTTCTCAGGATATCTGGCGAAGTAGGTGCACAAGTAGAGGCTTTTATCTCTTCTCCAGGAAGTTCGCCTTTGGTCAGGGATGGATCATTTGCAATTTGGAGATTCTTATCTGGGGCACGCAATCGAAACTTCATCAAATTCATCTCCCCTGAAAGGGTTTGGAACTTCTCAACCGTTTCAGAAGCCTTTAGCAAAGCAGATGTATAGATGTCTCTGTCATCCACTCTTTTTACTTTAGTATAGTCTGTGAGACAGTTGACCTCAATAAGAGGTGAATAAGAGTTGGTTCTCAGCTCAACTGACAAAGAGTCCAAGTTGTTAACCATGCCAGTCAAATGGTTACCACTGGTGGCATATTCTACTGAATTCCCACCTAACCCCGAATCAACAGAACTTCTACCCTGAACATCCTGCTTCAAGTTACCAGAAACACTGCCATGAGTTCCTGCCGGGGATGATAACATCTGATCTAAGTTCTTCATTGGAGGTGACATAAATGTATCAAAGTCACTGGTTACTTTCAGGTCTTTTCTATGATCAGGTGTGATCTCCTCTGCTGAAGTATCAGAAACAGATACAGCCAACGGCCCCTGCATGGGATTATTTGACATCAAGAGATGCTGAATCTTCCCTGGCATGGTCAACTGAGCAGGGAAGGCTGCTGCTGCAGTCACCTCAGTTTGCTTGTCTTCAGAAGGAATGGAATTGAACACATGATCCAGGGATTCTCCACCTTTTACAACGCCTGTTTTATTCTGGTTCAAACTGCCAAAGGTCTTTGGGGTTCCATTGCCATCACCATCTGTCATCTCAGTTTGTTTGTGTTCAGAAAGAATGGGACTGAACAAATGATCCAGGGACTCTCCACCATTTAAAAGGCCCGTTTTATTTTGTTTCAAACTGCCAAAGTTCTTTGGGGTTCCACCACCATCACCATTCATGCTGGTTGTAATTGCATGTTCTACATTCTTCCTATCAGCACTTAAAAAATGCTTCTCCAAATTCATAACTGAGGCATCCACGTGCTGGAACTGGAGATTTCTGCCGGTTTCATCCACAAAATTATTGACTGGTGATGCTGAAGATGAGAGGTACTCTGATGATCTATGTTTTGATTTTTCAATTTCCTCCCTAAGAGCAGATGTATGGGCAAAAGGACTAGTAATTTTAACCTTCGAATGACTTTTTCGAATAGATGAAACATTCTCACCTACTTCTATATTTTCCTTACTTAAGAAAGAACTAGTTTTTTTGAGGGAAGGAGTAACGGTAGTATCAAGAAATATCTGCTTTCGCTTAGCAGATAACAAGATTATGGAACCTGATAAAGGAGATGCTGGATGTTGATCTGGAAGGTGTACAATAGGAGAATTATGCGCTCCATATGCAGAAGGATCCCCTTTGAGCAAGTTCAGTGGGGAACATAAATCTGAAGGTTCATGCTGTGAATTCAAACCGATCTGATGAACTCTGTTCCCAGTTACATCTGGTGGGTTATTGAAACTACCAACAGGGATTTCAACATTCAGCATGCTCATCCCAGTTACACCTTCAATAAAAGGGTTCTTTACCTGTGTTTGTAGAACCAAAAGAGGACCAAGAATCAGATCCATAAGTGCCAATGAATAACAGACATTGTTTCAATATCTATCCACTTTACGAGTTTCATAGACTGACTACACCCATAGCACATGGGGAAAATAATTTAAAATATCAACAGAAAGTACATTGCTGACCAGCACAACAGTGAATGTTGACAAAAGATTAAAAATAACAGCAGAAAGCCCCAAATTCTGCATCACATATGTATTTCAAACCACTTCAATAACAGTCATGTCCAATTGGTGCCATCACATTGACACATATTTTTTATAAAGAGTAAGACTCATGGGAGCATGCATTGAGAATATGTAGAAAAGTAAATATAAACGTAACAGAAAAAATATGCGACAGCAATAAAAATTTATCGTAGTTTGTATAATATCTTCCAATAAAAAATCGCAAGTATTGGAGTAAAAAGTAAAAACTGAAGATAACAAGTAAGTAGTCCATGCAATCTGTCATTTAAAAAACTCCAAGTGGTCTACTATACTCAAAATGTAAATCTGAAAAAACTGAAATACTATGGAAAACAACCAAATTAGTGTCCTACAGGCAGGAGAAGTTCTTACATTATTTGGCTGATTAGGACTTTGGATGTGGTCACTGGCAGGGGCATCAGAAACTAGATAATCAATTCTACTGGAAGGGCAATCATGAGTAATCAGATCAATGACAGTGGCCATAGAACCACCATTTGACTCACCCGAAGAAGAATGGGCCATAGGAACTCCTTCTGCATGCACATCATCAAAACCAACATTATGCATATCAGAACTGCTGTTGTCCCTTTTGTCCAAGCTGCCACTCCCAGTATCATTAAATATGGGAACCTCACTCTTCTTCAGTGACTTTGTATCAGAGGCAGAATCAAACAAAGAATCAACCAGCATATTCTCACCTGATGCAGCTAAAAGTGCTTCAAGTGCAGGAGATAATCTTCCGTAATCATACCTGTGAGAGTCATCTCCCACAAGGCTCATATCATTAGAATCTCTACTGCCAGTGACTTTACCAACAGCCACAGGACTTTGCCCAATAGGCTTCTTAGCTTTTGTTAGTACCATGAAACTTCCAGGATCAGATGAAGTGGACACATGGGTAGGTGTTTTCTCTTCAAAGGCAAAAATTTTCCCCTGTGGTATCTTGAGGTCTCCTGACTCTGACCTAACAAGACTTCGGAAATGCATAGAAAATGCTGTTGAATCCATTGTAATATCATGATTTTCATCAGAGGCAGCAGAATCAGATAACCGCCCAGATCTAATGAAACTCGATGATACAGGGCCAAAATAGTTTTCTTCTGCAAAACGAAATAAAAACAAGTCCTTCAATACTTCTCCTTACGCATTTTTTAACTTTCTCAGAAAAAAACATAGTTACTGATTTCCCTGTTACAGACCCTCTGTTCATGTAACACCTAGTGATGGCTATCTCAATATTGCATGATCAAAAGATTTATAGTAAAAGCACAAAAACAATTAGCCAAAGACTTCCTGTTCAAACATTTTTTAGTCTCCCTCCACAATTACCACTAATTTCCATTTTTTTCCCTTTTTTCAAACTAGCGGCAAAATCCATTGTTTACAAACAATTGATAACATTACTAGCACATAATCTACATCTCATATCTGACAGCTGCACAGTTTCACCAAACGCACAGTTTCATGAGCATTTAAAAACTTTACAAAACAAAACGAAACACTGACCATCATTAGAGGTAGCAGAGCCAACTACACTACTCCCAGGGGACGGCGACTCCATTGGCTGTAAAAACGACTTCCTCGAAACAACCTCACCATCGTCCACCGGCGACATCTCCTTGGAGTCGTCGCTGTCGGCGGCCAAGTCTCTAAAAAACCCGAGCACTTGGCGATCATCCTCCTCCGAGCTCGATTTCCGGCCGGAGCCTTCAGGCGGCGTCTCATAGTCCTCATCCCGGTTGAAAATGTGCACGGATGTGATCTCTCGGTCGGCGAAACTCACGCGCCGCAGCCGTTTCTTCCGTAGAGCGACTGTTTCTTCGTCGGTCTCGGTGTTGAAGTGTTCGTCGGGATCTTTCGAAGCCATGAGATTTGATTTTGGAGGAACGTTGAGAAGGATTTCGAATCTTAGGGTTTTTTGAAATTCGAATCTTGTTTGGTTTTGTATTGCGGGAAAGTTTCTGTTATATGGCAATTTGAATTGAGCGCAACCGAGAGTTTTCAACTTTACTTACCCGCTCTTCTTATTTCTTAAATGTGATGCGACCAAAAAGCCACCCGGCACCCAGGCAATAATTCAATATCCACTAGCCCATTTTATTGTTATTTATTTAAATACTTAATAAAAAAATACCGGAAATACAATTTAAATATGCATTGAACAAAATATTCAATTTTACTTTTCATTTTTTCTTTTTACCTTTTTATAATATATATATATATAGATAAAATTGTATTTATAATCACAAATTATTGTATAAATTTTTTTTATATAAATTGACGTGTCTCTAATTAAGTGAATGAAAATAAAAAATAATAAAAATAAATCATGAAAATTATGTGGTGTTTTCTATTCGATCAATCATATTATGCCATCAAAAAATAATTTATCTAATAGTTTGTATCATGATCCGACCCTCGGGTACCTGAGAATTAAAAATATTTTAATCGTCACAATACTTTAAAATAATATCTCAACAACACTACAGCAACAATACTTTAAAATAATATCTCAACAACACTACAGCAACGACAAATTTAATTGAAGCACCTATTTAGTGCTATATTTAAATTAAATTCTAATACATCTTATAAATGCAATAAATACAAATATAATATATCCAAATCTAAATTTAAAGACTTCTGAGAATACTCTAAACTATAACAGAATAATCCATTAAAAATTATGTACTTCTCAACTATAAGAACTTTCAAGCAATATTAGTTCAAGCAATAAAAAACATTCACACGCATAAGCAGTACATGCTAGCTCAATAACATTTAATCAAACAACAACACAATCATCATACCATGTAAAATCACATAATTCAACAAGCTAACATCCCATTGATAATTATAGTCAATACACATAGCACAGTCTAAACAAAAGCCAACACAGTCATTCGTTGTCCTCACGGAGATAGGGACTAGAGAGCAGGGATGAAGTAAAATGTTTAATATCTTCTCTCTGGGAACAAATTGATTTTTAAAGAAATATGGCAATGTTAACTTTAAAACTCTGTAGTTGAGGGTTGGCAGTAGTAAAATCAATTAGTTTTCAGAGAAATATGGCAACTTTAAAAAATTCAATGATGGGTGATGGGTGTCATGTTGTAAAACCAATTGGTTTTTGAGGAACATGACAACTTTAAAATTCGATGACGAGTGACCTGATAGAAAAAACTCGATGATAGGCGACAACTTGTAAAACCAATTTATTTTCTTTAGAAGAGTATGAGAACTAGAAAATTCAATGGGTGATCTGCTGAAAAATTGCATCAAGCATCTCGATAAAATTTTCAGTTTTAAAAACCAAAACACCCATAACCACGTAAACTACCTATCTGACTCCAATCAACATAAAGTAAGTTGTTTTGACAGAAATCACGAACATGCAGCCAGTATGAAAAGGCCGATGCAATTTGAGAGAGACGGTGAAGAAATTCTATGAAAATCACTCATTCTCCTCTTCAAAATTTCGATAAAATGCATATTAAGACATACATGCAACCAAGAAACTTTCAACTATTAAAACTCACAATAACCAATCCGTGGTGCAACTTCGGCCTCCAAGAGTAAAATAAGTAAAGTTTCAGCAATACCCATATTCCCTTTACTAAGTTGATGAAATATTGCAAAAATTTTGTTGTAAGAAGCCGAAATGGATGTCCGCGCCACTAATATGGATACGGAGGAAATTGGGTTGCCATTTCGCAAATTGGGTTATACTTGCAAATGTTAGAACATATGAATTTTAATTCCATTTCAGTATATGAAATATTACGAAGAAAGTACTTTCTGAAGAAAATGGGGTCCATTAATGGCTCCCATGCATCATTAGCAAAGCAATTTTTTATTTTTCCCTTCTTCGAAATTTGCAAAGAAAATATTTGCCCGAAGCATAAACCCTACAGAGGTTGGCAAAAGATCAAAAGTACACGTACAGCGCAAAGCCGTTGACATTTCTAAACTCTTCAATATCATGTTTTTTCACGTTTGTCCATGCATAACAAAACACATAATATAGGAAAATTCTATCAAGCAGATGCACCGTCATCTCAATTTCTAAAGCTCAAAAATGCATAAGATTTAGCCATACAATGCTCGCCACGGCTCTTGAGCATCTTTAGATTCTTTTGCTGGATTCCATATGATTTTTTCTCTCCGGAAACCCAAGCCAGTGTTGCTCGCCAATAGATCTCCCATCTCATGAAGTATCTGCAGAATCAACCATCAGTCACAATTTAGCAGATGAAAGAGAGAGATTACACTTTACTTAATAATGAATCATGATAATTGAACATAGACAGATTATTGAATACCTGAAGCTCTCCTCCTGAAGTCTTATTAGAGTGGCTTCTAGTTCTTTGGCCAATGAGAATAAAAGTTGGCAACTTCAAGATGCGGACCAGCTGCAAGAAGCAGGCTAGAGGTTCACAATGAATCTGCAATGACGATGGTGCCTTCTGGGTTCTGGCAGCCATGGCTTGGGTTACGTCTGTCTCCAGACCTATTTGTAAGCCATAGAGTGAAACCTTGCTTTCACTTGCTGCCAAGCTTTTCTCTTCCCCCTTAAGCTTCGATGACTCCACAACAAAAGGGGCCAAAAGCAGGGGCAATGTGGATGTTTCGCATTTTAATTGTGCCAAAACTTCACTTATGGCACACACCAGTGCTGGTGGCTCATAGTTTTGCAAGAGCAACAGCGAAACCTGGGTAGAAAATGAATGAAGAACACATAAAGTCATGATTTACAAAATTAAACTCTAAGCTTTGGTTAATCAATAGTCTGAAAGCTGCCTGTCTATGCAGTCCAAGCAGGATTTTTCAATCTTACAACACGTGTATTCTAAACAAAGGCGATCAAGGAGCAGTAGAGGAGGCCAAATGCCAGTAATGAAACTAGCAAAGAAGTTTTCTACTTTCTATTTCTTTTTATATGAAAATCTGTCCATCAAACATCATTGACAAAGAATACCTAACATTTAAGTTTGGAAAATCATTTTATAGATGATCTGATGTAGGAAAACCCTTACATTGATAAGAAGAAATATTCTACAGACAATGTCTGCATACCAAAATAAACAACACTAGACACAGACCGTTTTGGTACCGAGAGCAGTAATATAAAGAAATTAGGAGCAGCCAATAATCGTCCTGATCGATTTAGCTTTACATGCGAAGCAACAATTAAACATTGAACAATTGAAAATACCCACTTCTTTTTTTTTTTTCACCTTTTTAAGTAAACTTACAGATATTTTTTCAAGCTGATAACTCCCAGTAATATGCAACATCAACTGCATAGGTTACACTTAATCCAATAAAGTTAAATGACTTGCCGATTTGTTAAGAACAATATAAAGTTGTTTCATCAAACAAAATGAAGGAAAGCAAGATAGGGCCAAAGAAATCAACAAGATCTCGGCCTGTCTCTCAAAACAATGCTCCTGATTGTCTACAAAACATAAACTTCCCCATTCTAGAAGTGAGGGAGTTTGTCAGTCCTACTTGCTACTTATAAACTGCTGTCCGATATATACACCCATAACTCCACCCTGAATATTGAAATGCATTTCTTCTTTTACCATGCACATACCAATGATACCTCTATCCCTTATTCTTTTTTCCCTTAAGTTTCACCAATATACATAGAAAGATTGAAGATCAATTGGTCTCTTCACAATTCACGTAAAGAATTGATTTCTGTAACCAATTCCAATTTTTTAGCCCCAATACAATTGAACTCAATACTCTTATTAGCACACTTGACACTGCAAATTACTTGAACTGTAAATATACACACCCATGATTCATAATGCCACGCAAATTACATAAATAAACTTTATAATATTTCAATAGACCAATTACAGTTTATGCTGGAGAATCGCGAAAAGACAAAAACAAAAACAGTGATACCTGATAATTGCCTTTATCATCGACAAAGTGAACTAGCTGGCCACATGCTTTCTGTTCTTTGATTCCATATCGCTGCTCCAGTGACAACTCGAATGATTCTTCTCTGCAAATAATGAAACAAAAGCAACACCACCGCATTAATTTTCTGAAAAAACTAACTAGAAACAACAGAAAATCTCAGTTTGCCAAAGGAGTAACTAACAGTCTGCGATAAGAGGAGCTAGGGTTAGAGTGAAAAGCTTCAGCGATGGCAGCCACTAAGCCTTCTGGGTCTCTCAATAGGAAGATGAGTATCGGAGCAACCTTCATCGCTTCGGCGTTCAGAAGAATTTCGGTGATGATATTGGTGCAGAGCAGCCAAGGCATCTACTGACACACGTGTTTTGATTAATTAATTATGGTAAAAAATATTTACGACGTGTCGGTAGATATTTACTCCGGAGTTAAAATGTTAGGATTTGTCGGTTCTTTTTTATTTATAATAGGACATGTAGGCTTTTTGTTGTTAATTAAAAAAATATCAAGGTCATTTATTTTTAAAATTTAACAAAATGATCATTTTAAAAAAACAAAGCCATAAACTTAATAATAGTAACGGTGCCATTGGCAAGCAAATAAGGTGGCGCGAAAGCAGCACCAGATCTCAAAAACAGATATCTCCGCCGATCACCGACAATTAAAAAAAATAAAAAATGCAGAAGACGGCGCAATCGTGGTTCACGGGAGGTCCAAGCAGCGGCAGGTTTAAAGAACAACAACAGAAACAATCGTCACTGCTTGCTGATTGGAACTCTTACGCCGCTTCTCACGAATCATCATCCGATTCCTCCGCTTTCGATCTCGAAGCGGCCGTCCGCACTACCTCCGACAAAGTCACCGGAACTTTCAACGTGTAATTTTACAAAAACCTCATGTCAATTTCATTTTGACCTTTATTTTTTTTAAGTTTGATTTTCTCATCTATGCTGATAGTGATTTAAATTAGATCCAGGTTAGCGTGCGTACATATTAAAAATACATATTTTTGTACAAAGCATTACATTATTCAATGTTACGCTCAAATTGTATTCCGTCGAATTATGTGGACATAGGGTGTGTTTATGCATGATGTAGTTGTGCTTGAGTTTTAACTCTAAAAGCGCAATGGCTACAGTGTTTGATAAACCGTAAACACTCACTTTACTTGGTAGCTGATTTTACTCTATTGTACCATGTTATCAAGACGACAATTGATTCTGAATTTACTTCAGCCCCGTACTTTCTGAAAAATAATCTCACGCCATCTTTTCTTTACAACTAAGAGTGCATTTTACATATGCTATCTTTCATATATATTAATTTGATGTGTAAGTTGATATTGAAGTTTAGTCATATTGTTATGTTGGTAATCACTTAATTCTTAATGTACAGTGCTTGGTTTGATTGATTCTTGTTTGAATGGTTAGGGTTTCAAAAGGAGTCAGGGACTTACCGGGGAATTTTCAAGCTTCCACCAGCAATGTCCCTTCTGGGAAATCTTTTTTGTACTTTGGTTTATTTCTTGCTGTTGGAATTTTCTTTATCTTCATCGCATTCACTATGTTCCTTCCAGTCATTGTCCTGGTGCCGCAGAAATTTGCCATCTGCTTCACTATTGGTTGTGCTCTTATTGTTGGCTCTTTCTTCGCTTTGAGAGGTCCCAAAAATCAGCTTGCTCACATGTTCTCTAAAGAGGTAGCTTATCTCGTTTCAATTATTTTGTACAGATTTTGGTTAAATCTTCCACAAAAGCTATCAATGTACACTCAGTGCACAATTTTGAAACTATAAAAGTGTTTGTCTTTTCCACTAAAATACTTCGTCATTAATACTTTCTGCTTGATTTCTTACTTTCAGAGGCTTCCTCATAGTTTTTCTTTTCCACTAAAATTCTTCGTCGTTAAAAGTGTTTGTCTTTTCCACTAAAATGCTTCGTCATTAATACTTTCTGTTTGATTTTTTTACTTTCAGAGGCTTCCTCTTACAATGATATCTATCGGCAGCATGGTAGGAACCATCTATGTTTCCATGGTGCTTCACAGTTACATTCTCTCTGTCCTTTTCTCTGTGTTACAGGTATTGTAACTTTTATAATACTTTTGGTTCTTCATAATCTTCACTTGTGACTTGATCTCACCTTGGGGAACAAGGCCACTACCGTGATCTGTTAGGGCGCTTGTTCTGAGCCTGAGTTAAACCTCGAGATGGTGAATCATTCATCTCATTGCATTCTGCGGTCCACTTGATTTTGTCCTAAATTCTTAACTTTGATTATCTGTTCATATCAAAAGTAAGTTGGCCTTTAATAGAAATTGAAATCTTTTTTAAACTTGCTAGGTCCTTGCACTATCATACTATGCCATTTCCTACTTCCCGGGAGGATCCTTCGGCCTGAAGTTTCTTTCTTCATCACTAATCTCTACAATACTGAGATGTTTTGGAAGGTGACGATGATGTTAGATTTTTCTCATATTCTTTTTAGCCATTCTCGTTTACACAGTTAAATTGGTATTACTTTGTAATATTTTCAAGATGTCAATATAAACAATGAAATGGCATTCAGAATTACCAATTTCTTCTTTTATCTGTTGTCTTGGGAGTTGTTATATGAATCTTGCCTTTGCAAAAACATCTGTTCATTCACAGTGAGAGGCATTAACACATCAATTTAGCAAAGGACTCGAATCCTTCAAAAGTTTCCTCTGAATCTGAAAGTTTATTCGAGAGAACGTCAAAGCAGAAAACATGAACAGCTCTTTCATTTGCATGGGTCAGAGACCTGTCGTCTTACTCCAAAGGACAGGCTTGTCCTGTACATATGTCAAAGAGGAAGTTCAATTCACTTTATTCTATGGACCACTGGTTGCTAACAATGTGCTGCATTAGCTTTTCACTGCAAACAACTTGATGAATGGGCAAAAGGTTGCTAACTTATTTATGAGAAAAAGTTGAGACTATAGATTCACATATACATATAATTAAAATAATAAAAAATAATTAACACATAGGAGCGAGTTCATAAAATCCAAGAGAGTATCAGGCAAGACCTCCCAAGATGTGTATCCTAGCCTCACACTATTTAACTCTTTTCAGCTAAAACAAAAAATAAGCACATAGGGTATTTATAATTTGAAATTAAAATTTCCCAAGCCTCAACCCCTTAAAATTGAAGAACATGCTGCCCCATCTCTGGAGATTACAAGACATAATCAACATAATTTACACAATATAAAGGGCTCTCCAACCCATATAAATCTCTGGTGAAATAATGCAACAGCAACAGGTTTGGGTGCATATATACCAATGATTAAAACTTATACTCTTACTCAATCTTCCATGCATAGAGAAACAAGCAGAACTCAGGTGCTGTGTTACTTCTTGATGAATTTCTTGATGAATGATATTTGCTTCCGTTGCTATTATCACTGTCACCTCCTCCTTGGCTGCTGCCTTCACTTTCTGAAATTTCAGGTGCATTTGGCTTGAATATGAACAATCCATGGCCTGTTCCAGGGGAACTAAATAACCAATCGTGTACATCCCAGAAAACTTGCACTGGTTGCTTATCTACTAACACAGTCTGATTCCCCCTGAACTTCCACTGCAAATTTCTCACATGAACCAATACAATCCCATCTATGCTAATCCACATTTCAGGATCTTTCGGCCCTGATGTTGAACTCTCAACTACAATGTCATGTTCCCTTTTTCTCTCATCAAATTTAGCTCTAGTTCCAAAGCTTTTCTTTGCAAACACATTCTCTTTCTTGTAATACTGCAATGCCTCAACTAGTGCCGGCCTTGCCTTTGTTCTCTTATAAGCCTTCTTCTTATAATCTCCAAGTAACAACACAACTTCCTCCTCCCAAACTAGAGCAACATAAAAATCCCCACAAGGCTCAGGGCCACCAGAAAACTTAGCAGAACGAAGATCCCAGTAAATTTCAACCTGGTTACCCTCGACGTCAAGGGATTTATACCCTTTCTTGCTCCAAAAATGCCACGGCTTAAGGTCAACTTTGCAACTATAATGATAATCACCTTCTAAACTATTTATCATAATACTTAGAGAATGATTCATTAGATTTTTGCACCACAGGACAGTCACATTCCGTAAATAGCCTGCGATATGAGTCTGGTAGCCACATGTCACTGTGCTTTGAGCAGTCTTGTTTGTTACTGGATCCTCTGTTATTTTCTCTGCTAACGGTGGATTTGCCATTGAATATGCTCTTACTGGAAATGCCATTGTCGCTGCTTGATAGTAATTATTATAATAACATTAACAATGCACATGAGATGAGCTTATAGGTTGTATGTAACAAGAAGAAAAACTTTCTAACAGTTGCATGTTACCTGAGAAGAGTCATGAGACTTGAGCTATCTGGGTTCTTGGCAAATTGTTGATAGCACAACTGCTTGATGATATTGCAAAGAAACCCAACATATAAAATGTCACGGGAAAATGAAAGAAATTTGCAAGAAAATTTTTTGTTTTGGGAAAGGAAAAACGGTAATGAGGAACAAACATGAATGTGTTTGTTACCAGTAAAGAGGAAAATTCTCAATCTAGAGGCTGTAAGAAAAATGGTGGCCGCATTAAACGGGTTCAACGAATTTGCCTCTAAATTCTTTTACTATTTACAGACTCTTATGCCTACTCAGTTTCAATGACAGGTGGCTTGTAAAAATTTGGCAGTTCAAAATCATCAAGAAATAGAAGCAACCAACGGCTAGGGGCCGTAATGATGATATGTAAAACTTTGAAGGGCTTGTAAAAATTTGGCCGTCCAAAATCACCATGCATACACTATTACGTTATAATGCGTACCATTAGGATAGGATGCAACTTGCGGGTTCAGGCCAGGCTTTTACATATTATTGGTAATAGACTTAGGATCAGTTTGTGAATCCTGTAGCTTTTAAAATAATTACTATTAGCTGTGCTGTATAAATAATCAGTTGTGAAGAGAATTAGTTAAGTGTTTGATAAATTTTATTTTCAGAAATACTGTGAGTTTTAAAAGCAGTTATAGACGTTTGGTAAATTTTACTGTTAAACTGCTGACAAAAAATAAATTACTAAAATGTGCATAATATAAGATAAAATTTACTTATGCATATAAAGACATATACATACAATATTTTTAATTATGTATTATAATAATTTTAACTAAAAATAAAAATCTCATAAAAAATTAAAAATAAAATTTATAACATATTGATTAAATTTTATTTTTTATCTTAAAACAATTGATAATTAAATTTATAATATAGTGAAACAAATTTAATAATAGTTTGACCAATAAATTGATATAAATAAATTTATGTTGATGAATTAAAATAAAAATTTATTAAAATATTGATTTTGTTTCCAATTTGAATAAGGATAATTTTAGGTTTAAGTAATTATGATCGTTGATATTTATGAAATTGTATTAAAGGATAAAATTGATTCTCAAAATCAGAATTTAAAAACTATTCCTTCCATGTTTTTCAAAATCAGCTGTAGGAGGGGTTGATTTTGACAAAAGTAATTTTAATTATTTTTTACCAAACATTAAAATTAACTTTTAGATTTTAAAATCACTTTTAAGCCTCCAAAAAATAATCACAAACAGGCCCTAAGTAATTTACAGTTGATTAAGAAAATGCCATGCTACCAAAGTAATATATCTAAAACGACATAATTCATAATTTGGAACATCGTGGATTAAAAATATCTATGGATGAACAAGTGTTAACATTCAGTTATCGAAATAAAAGTATTATGATAACCCGTAAAAATAATGTGTTTACATGTATGACAACCTAGAAATGATCATTTTAACAACTAATTGACATTTGATGTCACTTTCCAATTGATGCTCTGGCGTCGCCGGATTTGTTTGACCTAAATCTTGTTCAACCTTATAAGATTTTGTCTCAACAACAAATATGATTCTATCTATTTTATTACAACGACTTAAGGGACTCTGTCTCCCCATAATTGTGAATAGTAAACTATTGTTAATTATTTACTATCAATACTCGATAAAATTATTTACTTCTAATACTTGATGGTTTAGTTTCCTCTAATATCTCACTGTTGTTTTATATGCTTTTCTTAAAAAAATTAAAAATCATTCTCCTAAGAACACATGAAAAAACAAACCTCATTGTTGTTTTATATGTTTTTCTTAAAGAAAAAAAAATTAAAAAACCATTGTCCTAAGAACAAAAATGAAAAGAGACGAGCTGCAAATGGAAAATAATTTCTTCTAACTTACAATCTCTACAATTCCATGCCGTTTTGTTATAGACAATAATTGGAGTAGTAAGCAAGAAACCTAAAACATATGTTTTCAGCCCTAGGATTAAATACCAAAAGGTAATTTGCACACCACTAACACTTTTCCTTTTCATAGTATTGTTGTTTTCCAACCTCTCTATCAACATTTCATGAGCCTCTTATGCTTGAAAAGTTAATTAAACTCCTCTAATTTTTTTTTCTCTTTTGTCTCCACCGTCAGCATCACACTTCAGTTTATCTTATGTAATAAACCTGGATTTTTGATCAATTTTCAATATTTTTCTTTTTCTTTTCTTTTTTTAATTTTATAAAGTAGTTCTCTTTTTATGGTGAACCAAAATCCAACGGGACCAAAAATTAGAACCAAAGTTCAATTGATCACAATAAAAAACCGAACTGACCGAATCAAACCAGCCAATTCATTTCAGTTCAAGAAGTACATAAAAAAAAAAAAATGATCCTCTGGGTAATCCATCAGCTGATGATAATTAATTTAAAGCATGTAACTTATCTTGTTTAAGATCCCCTCTAGAAGTTAAGTGGGGAATCCTCTGCAAAGTGCAAACATGAAAATTTCAAGAATACACTATTATGTGTTTATTTACAATCACAAGCCTCTACCAAATCATATAAGAAATGTGACCCTAAAAAATGTCAATTCATACCACATCTCCAATGTCAGGTTTCTTCTCGGCTGATACATTTACAGTTCCATCTCTATCTTTTACATCTCCAGTTCCGGCTGAGCTATTGTTGTTGTGTCCGTGTTGTGTGATGCCTCCAATATGATTAGATAAAGCACTAGCCTGAATAGCCTCTATGTACAGAATCTTTACCAGGTTCCTAAAGCGACGCCGGAAAGTTGGTATACGTAACATTGAAGCTACAATCCCCTGCAGTCTGTCTCAGGAATTAAATTCATGATAAGTAACTGTTAAATTGTAAGGTTACTTGTGTATCAGAAGGTGAAGCTAGAGGAAAATAGGTCTATGGGAGACGATATTTATGAATGTACCTTCTGATAATAGCTTGCAATTGTGCTTTTCTAACATTGTCACTGGATGGAAAGTCAGAGTTGTCCCAGTCCTCGGGTTTTTCGTTTTTGTGCTCCATAACTAGCTTTCTCAGAGAAATTTCCTCATTGACATCCAATTCGAGCTTCTTTATCTGTTCTTTGATGATCAAGAGTGGCCCGATGAACCACTCGAACACTTTATCTCTTGGACTGTTTATTCTTGTCAACTCCAAATCATCAGCTGGTAAAATTAATTACATGATCATGTTTAGAACTCGGAATATCGCACATAAAGTTCAGGGCAAAAGTTTGAGAAGGAACATACAGATGACCAACCCAGATGAGTCAGACTTTGCTGATATGAGCAGACACTGTAAAATGGACCAAGCAGGTAGTTTGATGCCTAACTTCTTACAATTGCCTGTTTTAATGCATTCCTCAATATCTTTGATGTTAATGAGGCCATCACGAAGCAGTATCCTGCCGTTCACTTCACAGGATTTAAACAACCAGTCCCACACCTGTATCATTGTGAGATACAACTTAAAAAATAAAGTCCTTGCACAAAAATAAAATATATATATATTTGTGGTTGCAAGATGCCTTGCCTGCACAGGTTTATACTGTTGGATTGCCTTCCTCCATGTTCTCGACCGTTCTGATGCAAGTTTCAAATTTAAAGAGCCTTCCCTTCTAATCCTCAAGTCATTGTTGTCATCATCACCCAACTTCTTCTTCTCCTGGTTAGTTTTCATGTTCCTACGATATCTTGGCCTAGTGGCCACAAGGATGCCCCACAATCAAGAAATTAACTTATCTGAAAGATAACTTCATGCGAGTGCGACTGGACTTTTATCTTCCAATTAGTATTTTGAAAGACTTGCATGAATATTACTCTTTTAAAGTGAAAGTTGGTTGCATTGTTATTGTACCTGGGCAGGCACGATCCTTCCCTCAAGTAGAGTAAATCATTTACATACTCATCGAACAATGAAACCACAGACACAATATAGGCAAGTCCCATCTGAAGTGAGTCTTCCTGGGTATTATGTGCATCTTTTGTTTAGAAAAAGTTTAAAACCAATAAAAGAATAAAAAGGTAACAGAAAAATATTAATCCATGACAGTAGTGAAAAGATGGGAAAAGCAACTTTAAAGACCTGATGAACAATCACTCCGGCATAGAGTCCCAGAAAGAAGCTGGAGATGATAGCGGCTACTACAGCTCCGACAACAGCAAGAGGCCACAACAGAATTGCAAGACCAGCAAATGGAACACAAACTGTCTCCAAAAATGGTCCTTCTCTGCCTATCAAGTCCTCCAATAGTCTCTTCCATCCTTTGAACAACATGAATGGACTCTTCCCCAAGGCAAGGGCTGTAATCAGAAAAACATCCACTGGCACACCAACCAGGGTTGCTAAAAAACAACCTGGCAGTTTCGATAACCTGGTAAAGACAAAACGGAACATATCTGAAAGATTTACTAATATATTTTCTGCTCAGAATGAAGGAACTGATAAAAGAAAATTCTTACTTTATGTCTATAGGCTTTTCATCCTTGGGCACTCTCTCACTTAGTTCATCCATGTAAGAGAAGTATGAGTGAAAGCAAAAATCGATAAAATCCTGTACTGCTGTACAGCTTCCTCTGATAGTGGACAAACAACCATCCTAATATGCAAAGAATAAACCACAAATATGATTGCCAAAAATTCCCTGACCATAAATAATCATGGAAAGACTATTCTGAATGTAAAGATTTGTGGAAAGATCAATCAATCGCCCAGAAACTCATGTTGATGACAAAGATATTTGACAACTTATAAAATATTAGCAATAAGTAAAGCAATGGAGAGTTCGGAGAGAAATACCACACCCACGGAAAGAACAATTGAAATCCACAACAAATAAACAGTTAAGGTAAATCACTAGTTGACAACTAAGGCAACGGAAAGATAATTTTGCAAATAGAAATCTACTTCCTTAAATGTAAATAGAGCCAAATACAGAAGCAAAAACTCACAGCAAAGCAGTGGTAGCATTTGTCAGTGACATCCACTCCAACAGCCTCAAAAGTTGCAATAAGAGGAGCGAAAAACCCATATCCTATTCCTCCGAAAAGACTACCAACAATTCCAACAATTGGCCAAAGAATCAAAGGCACGGGTAAAGCTAATAGCGCCACGATCTTCAGAACTGGTCCCAGCCTCTTGGTTCTGCAATCATAATCCCAGGAAAAAAGAAAAATGAGGGCAAAACATTATGTGAATAAAAGGAAAAAGAAAAAAAAAAAGAGAAAACTTGAGAACTCAATTGAAGGACTGAAGTATACCTCAACACACAGTACAGAGTCCAGATAAAATGTGCAGGCCAAAGTCCAATTATTACAGCCGAATTTGCAATCATAATGATTCCCACCACAATTGGACAAATAATTACCGCTGCAAAATTAAAGACAGAAAATAAGCATGACTAAACAATCTATCAACCCAATTTTCTGCATAAATTGGCTCACACAGGTGCCACTAATTCACATGCATTTGAACACATGCAACATAATAAATAACACTAACGTACATAAATTCACTTCAAAATCACAAATTCATCATAGATTCATAAAAAATAACAACAATAATAAATCAATCATCAATAACACGATAAGCATGTTCATGTATGTGCCCACCATAAGGCCTGCAACAAGTACAAGGGTCAAGGGATAGTTCATAAAGTGCAAACTAAGGGTAAATATGTGCAAATAATTTGAAAAAGACGAAAAGAAAGATCGAACCTTTAAGCAGGCCGAGGATGAAGAGGAGAAAGAAGTAGGGCAAAAAGGAGACAAAACTCCAAAGTGTTTCAAAAAACCCTACTGGAACTTTCATGGTACTGCTTTTGCCTGAAAATTTCAGAACAAGGGAAGGGCAAAACGGGAAGTTGAGTAGAATCTTGAAGCACCGCTCATGGTTCAAAGGAAGAGTGGATTTTCATTTTTATCTTCTTGTTACTGCCGCCTGCCTGCTAGCTAAAAGCAAAAGCAGTATTCGAAAACGGAAGCAGTTTGGTGTCCCTCAGATTTGACGAGTGGGCCAGACCGCTGTTACGTGGCTAGAGGCTGTGAAAAGAGTGGACACGTGGCGACATGGATCGTCGTAATGCGTGAAATTACCGCGAAAAGCGTTTGTGGGGACAAAGAAAGCATAACTTTCGTCACGCTTTTTGGCGGGAACCAACCGCCTTGATGAAGACCCCTCCCCCAGTTGTTCGTCTTTCAAGAACAAAATTAAAATAGAATCTCCTTTAATAGGAATTTGCCACGTTTCGGTAATAATTTTACTTAATTACCGTTTATGAAAGAACCTAAAAGAAAATAAACGAAATCATCCAAATGGAAATAAACAAAATATGCAAATGAAAATTGAATGTATTATTTCTCTCCAAAATTAATTTGAGACCAAGAAGAAGAAAAAAAAGGTCTATGTACGTGTATATCATTGGCTTGGCTATCTGTATCGGTGAGGCGATTGTGATGTGTTTTAGGCTAGGATTTTCATTTGCATTCTAATCTCTGATTTCTTTATTTTTTTAAAAGTTAAATTTTAAACTTTTATTTTTAATCTGCAAGTCAAGTGTTTCTTTGGTTTGGTTTAGTTTTGAATTGAATCAAACATAAAATATTTAGTCTAGAGATTTTCGAACCGTTTATCTTTTATCATTTGAACCAAACCGAACCAATAAAATATAGTTTAATTCGGTTAGGACATTACCGACTGAATACCGTGTATTCCCCATAACCAGCAGCTACTTGTGCCTTCATTAACATAGGTGGTAAAATGACTTCAACATTGAAAAATTTTACAATACATCATATGTTTCACGTCATAATCTGATGTAGAACCATCTGATTAATAATAATTAATCACATGGCAATACATATTAGAAAACTTTTAAATTCTCTCTTTTCATTATTCTTCTAAAGTTTAGAATTAGAATTTCAAAAAATTAGAGACAATAAATGGTGCTCTCACTCTTTGTTATCTCATTTTTATTATTATTTTTTTTCTCTCTCTCTCCAATTTTCATCTCTAATTTAGTTGTTGCCATTTTTTAAACCTATTGAAGAAGAAGAAGGTTTTTGTTGATGAAATGATTTTGGCAGCCTTTTTGACCGAAAGCCAAAATGATTCTTGCTACTACTAGTGAAGAAGGAGAAAATGTTTTGTGATGACGAAGAAGATGATTTTTGAAGCATGAGTGGCTGCCATTGTTCTTTTTTTTTTTTTTTTCTTGGGTTAATAACAATAAAAAATGGGTTTATTTAAACTAGTTTAGAAACAAAAATGGTGATTATGCAGTTTTGCTTGATAACGAACTTGAATAGAGAAAGTTTGATGGTGGGTATGTTCATAATGGGTTATTGAAGGCTGCAAGGTGGGTTTTTGATGCAGAATGTGAGTTTTTGAAGGGGTTGGTTGAGAAGAACCCAGATTATACTTTGACATTTGCTAGGCATTCACTGCGATCAGGGGTGGTGGCATTGTTGGTGTTGATTGTGGTTCAGAATCTGGACAAGTTGGGGAACACTGAGAGGAATAAAATGATATGCTTTTCTATTGCACCTACCAGGTGTATGTCACTAAATCTGGCTGTGGGATATGCCGTATGCGGATATCATCAATTCTGTTGTGCTTCAGCTAATTTAGAAAAGGGCAGTAACTAGTATAGATGAAGATTGGAAAGAGAAAAAAATATATATATTTAGAATGAGAGAATAAAGAGAGAGTAATATTTATTGTCTCTAATTTTTTGAAATTTTAAAGAAGGGATAATAAAACGAGGAATTTAAAAGTTTTCTAACATGTATTGCTATGTGTTTAATTATTGTTAACCGGTGATTTCACATCAGATTATAACGTGAAATTTCTGATGTACTGTAAAATTTGTCTTATCCCATACAACTCTTTAAAATATGGGTTAAGAGGTCAGTAAGCACACTTACCTAGCTTTTTCAATGGGTGCCATTAATTTTGAGGGTTTGAATAATTTATATTTCATCAAGCATTTTAATCTTTGAGAATGGCTACTAATTAATTAATTCCATATGCATGTGTGCTTCGTCTTTTGGGAACTACAATATTGGACAATCTTTTCATCACTTAAAAAATCCTTTCAGTTCCTTGTTTCTAAAATTTTTTATCATAAATTCAATCAATCCATTGAGAAAGAAAGTTTAACAAATTAATACAATATGGCAATAAAAAATAATAAAAAAGTAAAATGGATTAAGCACGACAACAGCGACCAAAAGATACTACTTGGTGGTGAAGGAGACTTCTCATTTTCTGCTTGCTTAGCTAGAGCTTTTGATTCTGCCACCAACATGCATGGTCGCCACATCCTGCGACTCTAGACATATATCAAAGCCTATTTTTAAACGCTACAAGTTTCTGTTCAAGCTTACATATTAATTGATAATTTAGAGTTTTTTTTAAAAAACTAATTTTGGTTGATCGTGCATCTTGGCACATTTCAGGCAAAGCTTGGAACTAGTAAAGCACATTTGGACTTCTTAGAGGGAGAAAAGAATGTCTAGTTTTGTATCGAGATGATGTGCGTGATATGAATTTACATCAAACACTTTCTCAACTCACGAAGTTTGATGGCATCATATTTAATTCCCCTTATGCAGGTCATTTTCCTCCTTCATCATTGTCCTCCTTCAAATGAAGTAGACGGTGAACTCATCAATTAAGTGTGTATATGCGGTTGTCCTTTTTTTTTTTTAATGCGGACATGTTATTAAACCATATGATTTAATAAAATTAGTGCATACATACTATTAAACCATATGATTTTATAGTGAATTAAACATTGATTCTATTAAATCATGTTCCTTAATAGTCTGTCCGCATGAAAAGAAAAATGAGAACACTTGCGCCTGAAAATTTCTATATATATGTGTGTAGTTCTTCTCTAGTATGAACACCCTCATTTTTTTTTTTCCATGCAGACATACTTTTAAACCATAAGACTTAATAAAGTGGATTAAAAAATAACCCTATTAAGTTGTATGGTTTAATAGAGTGTTCGCATTAAAAAAATTAAAAATAAAAGTGTCAGCACCTCAAAATGATTATACACACAAATACTTTTCCCAGAAGCAGTTGAGTACATATGTTGAGCTTAATTTGCTCTTCATTAAGTTTTTTGGTTTAATTTGCTATACAAATGAAATAGGAAGCACCAAAAAATAGTGAAAGCATTCTTTGAAAGTGCAAGAGAGATGGTATGTGAAGGCAGGAAAGTTCATGTGACACATAGGATGATCGTCTGTACAATCAATGGAATTTGAAGGAGTTTGCGGAAGATTCAGGACTTGTTTTGCAAGAGAAAGTGGAATTTTCTGAAGAAAGAGTTTCCCCGTTACCATAATAAGCGAGGTGGCGGAATCACGCCCAAGAAACAATTTCCTCTCAAGGAAAGCTACACTTTAAAATTCGCTTTGCCCAAAATTTTACTCAAATGGCGAGCAAGAATATTGTTGATGAAGATGATGATGATCTAACAAGTATTCTAGCAGCTTTAGATAATCTACTTTTAATTGACGAATAAACCTTGAAATTGGTGGGGCTTTTTATTTACTTATTTATTTTTGTTATAGTGGAATGCACTGCATGCAGGGCAATGATGTGTACTGTTAAAAGAACTGGGTTTTCTAAGGGATTGTCAATTAATCAAATGATTAAGTTCGATTATAAGTCAAAGGAGAAATAAATTGATGGCAATTACTAAGTTGCTGCGGCTGTAAGGTACAAAAGCAGCAACTTAGGGGGTTCCTAAATTGATTAAGTTGGTCAGTTTCGATGACTCAGGATATTATGTGCTTCCTTTTAGTGATGAACTGACGAATTGGGACTCGTTTCATTATTTCGGGTTCCAGTAATTAACGAAGTGCCAAACTTGAAGAAAGTTCTGTTGGGGTACGATAGAATCAGTATATGAGAATACATGAGCAAGCGAAGATTATGCAAAGACATTTTGTACTGAATAATTCCCCGTATTATGATGATGTAGGACATTATTTTAAGATTTTATAATTTTGTTATTTTAGGTCTTTTGATATTTTTCTATTTTAATTAGAGTCATTTGTCCTAGCCTGTTATTTTTATTATCACTGTGATTTAGTTTCCCTATTTGATTTAACTTGGAGAAATAGGATTACTTTATTTAGAGAAGTCTTATTATTATATTTCATAACCTTTGATTAATAAAGAACTCCCTTTTAAAAATTTCCTTTTGGATTATCTATCAAAATCTCTCTCGTACAGTCATTTAGATTATAGTGTTATCTAATCTCACTTAACGCGTTATTAAAATCTCATTGAGTTGTTTGGATTAAAACGAAATATAATCACGCTTCGATTAAAACGTAACCTAATTATATTGGCTAGATCAGATACTAGAACTATATATAATGTTTTCCTGTTTTATCAATTCTACTTCAGTGACCCTCGTCCTTTAGTTAGTATCAAAGAGGTTTTGTGCCAATTGCATTGCTTTCTTGGCTACATTTATTCATCCCTATTGAATCCATCACAAAAAAAAAAAAAAAAAATTCAAAAATCCAAATTTATCAAACTCTAGCCGCCGCCGCCATACACCACTACCTCCAAAATTCAACCATCAGCTGCTGCAACCATTAGACTTACTATCCACTGTCGACCAAATCCCTATCAAACCTGCCCTCATTCGCCATCTATAACCACTGTATGGCACCCAAAACCCATGGCTCCACTATCTATGGCCACCCACCACCACATTTTAGCTAGCCAACACCACCACCAAACTCGCCGACCTCCACTAACCAAAACCCAACCACATTCATGGATGATTGCCGCCTTTACCTACAACAAATCATCCAAACCCGTGAGAGCTCCACTAGCTGTGCCGCGAAAACAACCACCTTTACTGTTGATTGACACCACTAACACACTCCCTTCTAGCCACATATCTAAAACAAGTCACCAATCGCCAGCAAATGCTGGCCATAAACTGCCGCGAGTTATAGCCAAACTCACTAGAAGCTGCTGCTACTTCAAATTGATTTTATGATCAAACTGAGTTGACCTTTATCACCACCACCACTAGACTCATCACCACCATATCTACTAGATCCGACCATCACCACATAAAATTACGGCGACCAACTGTCTAAACCCAAAAGTTCAGCCTTATTTATAGTTTTGTCATTATGTGAAAACTTGACAATTGGTAAACTACCATATTTACCCTCTTATTTATTATGTGTCAGACTGATTTGCATACCCTCGTCTCAAGAAATTTCTTGATTGGTTGGACAAAGTTGAGTATTGGTTTGTAGTTTTGTACACTCTTAAAAAACAAGTATCATTTGCTGCTATTAAATTGAGATTCAGCATTTCAGGTTAGTGGGAATAGTTGAAAGATTCTTGATATGATCAAGGCAAATGCGGAATTCAATCATGAACTGTGTGAAGCGTATTTTGCAATTGTAGTTTGATCGGAGTTTATCCCTTCTGATTATTATTTCATACAACAATGTATGAAATCAATTTTTGATTATGCTTCTAAGTTGGAACAATTTTATGGATAAAAATATTATTATGCACCTAAAGAGGATACAAATATAAGATTTGTGAGAGGACTCAATTTGTATATTCAAGAAAAGATGCCTAGATACACTATATACACTTTACAGCATGCAATTCTTTTAGCGACAAAAATTGAATAGCAAATTATATCATAAATCAGAAGAGAAATAAGCTAAGCACTAAAGCAGTTAAGTCGACCACATTCACCATACCAATTTGAGATCCCTAGTCTTACCACAAGTTAGTCAGTCTGAAGTGAAATATGTTTAGATGAAAGAAGTTTGTGCCTCTCCACACGTTGAAGATGTGCCTAATATTGCAGAAAAAAAGATACAATTTATTATTGATTTAAAGTTTCAACCTGACAATTTGTGCGAAAATGTGCATGATGTTTCCTTAGAAGATAAGATAATTGTTGAAGATGATGAGATTATTGAGAATGTGCGTGTTGTTTCCTTAGAAGACAAGACAAGTGTTGAAGACAATGAGATTATTGAGCATGTGCAGATTGTTTCCTTGGAAGACAAGACAAGTGTTGAAGACGATGAGATAATCGATCTATCAGAAACTTTAAAAGAAGATGTACAAGCTACTTTTGATTTAAGCATTGAGTCCTAATTGTACAATCGAGGTTGTGCAGTAAAATCAAGTTAAAGAAGTTGAAATAATCGATATGGTTCCAGCTATTCACATTGAAGGTAAGAAGGTTGTGCTTGAAGAAAATTTGATTAAAAAGTCGAAATTGTTGGAGAGTGCATTGAGCGACAATTAAGAAAAGGCAAGAGTTACTTGATCATTGTTCGTTGTTGGAAATTTTCATCGCCATGGAGAATGTATAAGCAAAGAAAATTGATGAAGTATGGATTTTTTTAGAGTTTCAAGAAAGATTCATGAGAAAGACAATGAGTTCGAACAACAAAATGATTTGGTCTTACACTATAAATTTCATCATCCAGGCTGTATCCAAACTCGAGGATAAGTTTCTTTTAAGAGGGAGAGACTGATGCATGATGTTATTTTGGAATTTAATTTAATTTTTTATTTTAAGTCTTTTGATATTTTTCTATTTTCATTAAAGCCAATTATGGTATGTGTCTTAGTCTCTTTATTTCTATCATAATTGCAATTTAGTTTTCCTTTTTTAAGTTAACTTAAGGAAGTAGATTTACTCTGTTATAAATAGAGAGGTCTTGTTATTATTTTCATAACCTTTGATTAATGAAAAAATGGTCATTCTCTGATGCCGTAATTAAAGTTGCGGCATCAATACTGTAGTTAAATATAAATAATGTAAATAAGACATAAAATTTGTAAAATTAACATAAAACTTATAAATCAACATTAACTGTAAAATAAAACATAAATTTTAAAAGTTAAACATAAGACTTGTAAATAGAAGGTAAAACAAATAAATTAATATAAATTTAGTAAATTGATGTATTATTAGTAAATAAAACAAAAACTTGCAAATATCACATAAAACTAATAAATCAACATTAAACATAAAGTAAAACATAAATTTTGAAAATGGAACATAAAACTTGTATATGGAAGGTAAAACAAGTAAGTTAATATAAAACTAGTAAAATTAATGTGTTACTAGTAAACAAAACAAAAAATTATAAATACAATATAAAATTACTAAATCAACACTAACTGTAAAATAAAACATAAATTTTATAAATGAAATAAAAGACTTGTATATGGAAGGTAAAATAAGTAAATTAATATAAAACTAGTAAAATTAATGTGTTACTGGTAAATAAAACAAAAACTTATAAATATAACATAAAACTAGTAAATCAACACTAACTGTAAAATAAACTATAAATTTTGGAAATAGAACATAAGACTTATAAAAAGAAGGTAAAATAAGTAAATTACTATAAAACTGGTAAATTGATTTATTACTAGTAAATAAAATAAAAACTTGAAAACATAATATAAAACTAGTAAATCAACATTAAGCGCAAAATAAAATATAAATTTTAAAAATGGAATATAAGACTTGTAAATGAAAGGTAAAATAAATTAATTAATATAATACTAGTAAATTGATGTATTACTAGTAAATAAAATAAAAACTTGAAACTATAATATAAAACTAGTAAATCAACATTAAGCACAAAATAAAACATAAATTTTAAAAATGGAATATAAGACTTGTAAATGAAAAGTAAAATAAATAAATTAATATAGTACTAGTAAATTAATGTATTACTGGTAAACAAAACAAAAGCTTGCAAATATAATATAAAACTGGTAAATCAACACTAACTGTAAAATAAAACATAAATTTTAAAAATGGAATATAAGACTTGTAAATGAAAAGTAAAATAAATAAATTAATATAGTACTAGTAAATTAATGTATTACTGGTAAACAAAACAAAAGCTTGCAAATATAATATAAAACTGGTAAATCAATACTAACTGTAAAATAAAACATAAATTTTAAAAATAGAACATAAGACTTGTAAAAGAAAAGTAAAACAAGTAAATTACTATAAAACTGGTGAATTAATGTATTAGTGGTAGCTAAAATAAAAACCTACAAATATAACATAAAATGAGTAAATCAATATTAAGTACAAAAGAAAATATGAACTTTGTAGATTATGCCAAAAACTTATGAATAAAAGCTCAAATGAGTAAATTAATATAAAAATTACTATTAAAAAAAATTCATAGTTGTAAAATAAAATCTCATTATAATGTTTATAGCTTATATATTTGTTGCATTTTTTAATTTAATTGAATAATGTTAGCTTTGCATTTATGTAATACATATGAAGTTTTATTAAAGATGAAATTTATTCTCAAAATCGGATTTTGAAAAAAAATATTATTTTAATATCTTTCATAGTTGTTATAAGATGATGATAATTTGCATCTTTCTGCACTTCCTCAACAAGTAAAAAGTTTGAAACTATGTGAAGTATGCATAAGACACAAAATTAGATCTAATGTTATTGATATATCATATATGTGTCTAGTACTATAAGAATTTTTTTATTTTCTTTTTGCTTAATTCACATCAAGATAAATAATTGCACTTGATTAACTTGTGTAATGAATAGATATTATTAGAAAAAATGGGGAAAAAAAGTACACAAATGTCCTAAAATAAATATAGAATTTATGGTTAAATCAATTCAATAAAACTTATTTCACTTTTTTCAGTATAATTTTTTGTTTAATTAATGAGTAATTTTTTTCCATGTTTAATTAAGAAAATATTTTTTATAAATTTTTTACTAAAATTCTATAGAAACAATGTTAATTTTTTAAATAATTAATAATTTTGTATAAATTTACTAGTTTTACTTTACATTTACCAGTTTTATGTGTAATTTATAATATTTATGTCTATCACGGTATTGATGCCGTAATTTTTATTACGGCATTATAGAATTTTTCATAAAAAAATCTCTCTTTTAAAAATTTTCTTTGGAACTATTTATCAAAATCTCTATTTAATCTCGCTTAACGTGTTATTAAAATCTTATTGTGTCGTCTGAATTAAAACAAAATTTAATTACACTTCGATTAGAGCATAATCTAATCATGTAGGCTAGGTTCGGTACTAGAACGATATCTAGTGTTTTTCAACCATATCAATTCCGCTTCCACTACCCGTACTCCATCATGTTATAGATATGACTGTGTTTAATTTGACAATTCAGTCAATTTGGGTTAGTAGATTAAATGCATGTTTTAGTTGTTGAAGTAGAAAATATCATTCATTTTCTATGAATAAAATGTACCCAAATATTTCGCAACTTCACTTTACCTGTTCAAAGCACAAAAGAAGCAGGAGATGGATATTGTTTGGTAATTATTCATTTGAGAATTGGTTAAATATTTTATATTTACGGTCAAGCTTTTAATTAAGAGAAAAGTTCAATCAAACCATGGCACTAAACGACATCATGCATGCTATATTGCTGGGTATACATTTTCGCCAATTGTAGGAATTTGCAATCGCATTACTAACTAAATAAAAATCCGGACTTAAAACAAGCCCTGGCCGGGCAATCAGAATATATTATTTGTAGGAATCAGAATTTTGACCGGTGGTGAGCACAAATATTCCAGCAAAAGCGAAGACAAATTTGAGCTCCAAACTTGAACAAAAACAGCTAAATTTTGCAATGGGCATCGGTTTTAGCATTTTCCTTTAACTCTTTGACACCTTCCCTAGCGATATATTTTGGCGGGCAATAAAAATTGAACCGTCGAGTAATGTGCCAATCGAGAATTTTGAACGTTCATCAGCACTCGTCCCATTGGATATTCCACATCCAAAATCCTCGAGCTTCGCTTCATCTTTTGGGAACTATATAATTATATTCACCACTTAATAAACTCACGATCCTTTCGGTTCTTTCCTTTTCATTATATTTTATTTTATCTTTTGAAGTGTATATATATAAGTTCCATGAATCCCATGAGTTGAAAGAAAGAAGAACAAATACACAATTAACACAAATATGCCCCAGAAAAAGAGTAATCAGAAAGTCAAATGGATTTGTCACTACAACAACAACCAAAGGATACTGCTTGTTGGTGAAGGCGACTTCTCATTCTCTGATTGTTTAGCCAGAGCTTTTGGTTCTGCCACCAACATGGTTGCCTCATCCCTCGACTCTAAACGTACAGTTTAAAAACTTGCTATATCTAATAATTATTCATATATATATATATATATTCGTTGAAGTTTTATTTTGGGTTGTGTTATATGCTATATAGGTACTTTGAAGACAAAGCACTGGACTAGCCAGGCACACTTGCAAAGCTTGTGGAGTAGAGGATGTTTGGTGTTACATAGAGTTGATGTGCATGTTATGGATCGGCATCCAACTCTATCCCAAATGAAGTTCGATGTTATCATTTTTAATTTCCCACATGCTGGTCATTCGCCTCCCTTATGTGAACAAGACGCCGAACTCATCAAGTAAGTGCAAGAAGAACTAAGAAGTACTTCTGAATAATGATCACTTCAATATTAATTGAAAAGCACTTTTTGATATTGCATTTGATCATTTATTGTGTAATTCAATTGAATATATAGGAGGCACAAGAAGCTATTGAAAGCATTCTTGAAAAATGGAAGAGAGATGCTTGGTGAGGGCGGGGAAGTGCATGTTACACTAAGGGATGATCATCCTTACGATCAGTGGAATGTGATGGGGCTTGCCGACGAACTGGGTCTTGTTTTGAAAGAGAAAGTGGAGTTTCTGAAACAAGATTTTCCTGGTTACCATAATAAACGGGGTGGTGGAATCAAGAGCAACAAGACATTTCCTCTGAAGGAATGCTTCACATTCAAATTTTGTCTTGCCAAAAGTTCTGCTGATCAATTCAGCAAAATTGATGATGATCCAAGTGGAATTGTAGCTTCTTTAGATAAGCTACATTTTAGCGGTGATAAGCCTGGGGTTGCGGTTGGGGTTGTAAAAGAGATTGTTGAAACGTGAAAGAGACGTTTAAAGTTGTTTATGAGTCTATGTGGGTGCCATATTTTGTTTTTGATAAATCTGGGAACTAGAGAATATTTATTATGAGGGAACTGGGAAGAGTAAGGTGCTTGTGCTCGTGCTTCTAGTTAATTTGGTGTTGTTTAGTCATGCAAATGATCCATGATCCATCGCTGACTTGGTGATTTTCAATGAACAAAAACCTCAGAAGGCCTTGACCAAGGGAGTCTTCTTACTCAGCCTCAATTATTTTGAAGCATTTGTTTTAAAAATATTTTTAGCCAGAAAATAGGCACCTTCATAAACTCTTTAACGTAAAGAAACTCGAATAATATTTTTCTTTAATATTTTTCTTTGGATTTTTCGATGATGTTGTATGAATTTTTATAGCTTTGATAATGGAGTTATCTTGGACCCTTAGATTTAAATGTCTTTATCATTTAGTTAATTTATTAAATAAATAAACAATTACTTAATAAAAATAGGTAATTAAATAATTTCAAGGTGCACGTAACATATAAGGCTGTCGATAGAATTTTATTTGAATTAATTGATATATATTTTCTAAATCACTAAAAAAATAAAAAAAATTAAACATGCAAATATACATATTAATTTAAATGTGTAAATCATGAAAATGAATTAAAATTGTTAATCTTTCAACAATACATATTAATAGTGATCTCTTTTTTTCAATGATAATTGGAATAATGCATTTTTAATTTCCTGATCAATTGTTGTTATATTTATTAATCTAGTAAAATTATGGTAAAAAAAGAGAGAACATAATGAAAAACTAAGATTTGAGTTGTGTTAATATTGGGGTAATTATTCGCCTACCCCAGATGAACTAACATTTTGCACCGCGTCCCCAAAAGAATTGACTCGTTGCACTGCACCCCCAATTCCATTAATTTTTTAGTTATTTCTAACGGCTCCATCTGACTTTGATTGAATGACAAAAAATGCCCCTTTACTTAAATTCAAATAAGTTTAATTACAAAAAACCTAGTCTAACATTTTATATTCACGTTAATGCCCTCATATGAAAGGTTAATTATAAAGCACATGCCAATTTTTTTAAAACTAAATTTTAAACTCTTTTTTTTTTGTAAAGGATTTTATTTCAATTGCAATAAAAAAACTTCTTGTTACATGTACATTGTCACCACTTTTATTTTTCCTCTGAAAAACCTTACCAACTTATAAAATACACAGCCATAAAAAATATTTAACAGAAGAAGATATTGTCATTTACAAAAAAATTCGGAGACAATAAATAATAAATTAAAATTAAAATTAAGAAAAAAACCACAACACATTCAATGTAATTTGAATCACAATTAAATTCAGTCCCTTCTATAACCATTTTCATCACCACAAAATCCTTATCCACCACCACACTTTTCAACCCAATCTACAAAAATTAACTCATGAATCATTAATCGATGCATTTGATTTTAATTGCTTGATTTAGGGTTTCAAATACAAACCCCTAAATCATAATTTAAAACAAACCCATATAACTAATGAAGCATTAAACCCATACGTAATATTAAACCTAAAATGAGCTAAGAGGTGGTGGCAAAAGAAAGCTGAAAGGAAGCAGCTGACGTTCTAGAATGGCACGGTGGCAATTGATAGTTGATGTTCTTCATTACAAAGAAACGGAGAAGAAGAAGAAGAGGAAGAAGAAAAAGAGATGGAAAAGAAGAAGAGAATTATTGGAGAAGAAGAAGGAGAAGAAATAGAGAAGAAGAAGAAAAAGAAATGGAGACGAAGAAGGAGGAAAAAGGAATGGAGACGAAGAAGAAAAAGAAAAGAGAAACGTGGAGGAAGGAGAGGAGACAGGAGAAAAGAAAAACAAAAAGACGAAGTAAAAAAGAGATAAAAATAAAGAGAATTTCCATTAAAATTAATTTAAGAAACGGACTTTCGATTTTACCCCTCGATCGTTAAACTTAACTAAGAAATAACAGAATTGGGGGTGCAATGCAAGTGCAACGAGCAATTTTATTGGGTGCACTGTGCAAATATCTACTCATTTGGGGTAGGCTAAAAATTACCCTTAATATTGTAATAAAGTTCAGATAGACTGTTGGGGCTTTTAAGCCTTTTATAGAACTTATACTGACGCTGCTGTCTATGTTCATCATGGGCTGGTTGGGTATGGTTTTTGTGATTTGAGATTGCAATGGATTAATTTGCCGCGGGATTTTTGGTGTCGGGACGGCTTAAGCAATTGGGCCTTGGGCGAATTGCAATTCGGCCTTTTAAAAAAATTTATTACTAAAAATTCATTTATTTAAAATTAAATTTTCTAGTTTTATGAGATGCAAAATTATTAATGAAATTTTTGTATTCTAATTTCTAATATATTTTTTTTTCAATAGACAATATAGCTAATCCATTTAATATTTTCTTGCAACATGGTTGAACTTAAATAAGTTTTTATCAATTTTACTTTTGAAAAACTTCTTTCTACAGTAGCAACAATTACTGGTATTGTTAATAATATTCTATAAGCAATATATATGCATTTGGAAAAGAATCAATTTTTTCAAATAATTAAGTACGTCTAGCAGGGTATTTTTTTCACTTTGAAAAACTTCTTTTAAAATTGTTAACTCTGGAAACTGAATCTAAATCGTCTATATCAAAAAGCGTATTATGTTTTAAAGCATTTTCAAGATTAATGCAATAAGCTTTTAAAACATAGTCATTTAACAATTGTAATTTTTTTTAATTAAACAGAAATCCAAGCATATTCTCATACATTTGAAATTGGTCAAATCTACTCATTATTGGTTGTAGCTGGGATTGTTTATATGATTTAGAAACTAGGTTTTCTTTTGTTTTCATTTGATTATTGGGATTAACCCGAATTCGATCCAATCTGAATCAAATCTAATTGGATTGCAAAAATTATATCCGATCGGATTTGAAACTAAATTCGAATCCAATCCAAATTTATTTAGTATTAGATCAGATCTAGTCGGATCAATCTGAACCCGATCCGATGCCTAGCCCTACCTTCAGCTTTCAAAATTGACATGGAATTGGGAATTGTCATTGTTTTTTTTTATTGATAAAAACTATTAATGGATAATAATAAGTTAACAAATATTTGGTTTTGATGGAGTTTTAAATGAAATAATATTAAATAGAGATTTTATAAGAATAAATAGGATAAAAACTATTAATTCTAACGTTAAAAAGAGATTGTGTAGGGATTTAATAATTTATTTACGAAAAATATAATAATAATAATTAATAATTTAATAGTCATAATTTAAAAAAAAAAATTGAACCTTCATATGTTGAGGCCCTAAATATTTGTCCAAGTTACCTAGGGGAAGAACCGCTCCTGGTTGGTGTATATTCAGATGATGTTGATATTGTTGAAGCGGAGGCCTTACACTTTGGATTACGACTATCAAGTTAGATTAATTTATCTCCGTTTGTTGTTGAGTCAGACTTCGTTTCGCGTTTATCAATTGGCGTCATGCCAGCATGACATTCATACCGAGCTGTTTTGCATTATTTCAAAGTTGCAGCACTCATTATTTCCAAAGCACGATTTCAGGTTTCGACATGTGTCAAGAAATTGTAAGCCAAGGAGCAAACGTTGCTGTGATTCTGTTGTATGGGTAGAGCCGTAGAGGACTTTCCGCACCATTTGCCTTGTTTTCTTTGACATTTTATGTTTCATAAGAAAAAAGATAGACTACAGTTATTTTTATTATTTAATCTTTAGAAAAACTGCTTAAGCGGTTTGATAACTGGTTAATAGATTTTAATTAGTTAAAATCAAGATATTATTCAAACTAACTTCTAATTTTTTTAGTGGTTAACTAAATTCAATAGTACACATTTGTGCAACCAATGATGCTGTAATTTTAAAAAATAGCATTATAGAAGGATCCTTTTTCTTTGTATAGAATTATAGATTCATAATTTATTGTGTTGTATTAAACAAATAAAAACCTAAAGGTTTTTGCACATTCTTATTCAAACTCTACAATAGCTTGATTAATACACAAAATTGAAAGACTAGTGAAATAAATTATTATGTCGTACATCTTCCTTGAGCAATTTTGGAAAATTTTGATTTTGATTTTTTTTCAAAATCCAATCTTATGCTTGATTCTTGCCAAATCTTTTGTGATTGGTATCGTTTTAAATCCAAAGGACTGCCTATGATTGTGTGATTGTGCATATCTTAATATTTTGGAATGTTCAATATGGCTTGGGAATAGGAGTGACGAATTCCTCTAAGGGTTTGGGGATTTATGGGGCTCCCACCCTAATGAGGTGAATTTTAAATAATTTTTGGAGAATGGAATGGATAATATAGAAAAAATAATCCCTAAATTATTAATGGGGTGTGGTTTAATTTTATACTCTCCACCCACCCCCACCCCGATCCTCATTATATATAAGTATTTTTTATCATTTATTTAATAGTTTTTATTATGTCAATTATAATGTTAGTTAATACATTTTTTTATTATTTTTCCTAATGTAAATAAGATATAACTAAAAGAAAATCCTACAATATAATTCTTATTTCATCCTAAAACATTATCACGATCATTTCATGCTTTCCTGCCATGACTGGGTAAATATTCATTTGTAAATAATTTACTTGAAATGAATAAATTGTTATTTTAGTGAAATAATGAAGGTAACTTTTGGTCACGGGGTCCCAGGGCAACATGGTAATTGGTATGTGCCTCAACTTTACTACAACTCAATCCGGGCAAATACTTCTGAGCATTTCAATCCAAAGAAAAATGCATCATTTCCTGAAATCAGTCTGATAACAGGGGAGATTACGACTTATACAGGCGGCTTGCCTCCATCTAATCGTACAATCCTAGCATTTTCTGCCGGTCGATTTACACGGGAAAATTAGGCCGGCGCTGCTTCAGCATTGGAAGGAGAAAGATAAAGACGTACAAGTTTATGAAACATTACCAAAAGAATTATCGTACAAGGACGTGTTGACAAAGAGCAGGTTTGCATTTGCGCTAGTGGGCACGAACTTGCAAGTCCAAGAATTGTTGAAGCCATTTATGCTGAGTGTGTTCCAGTTTTGATATATATCTCAGCACTATGTGCTGCCATTCAGTGATGTGTTGAATTGGGATTCGTTTTCAATTCAGGTTCCAGTGAGTGAAATACCAAGCTTGAAAAATATTCTGATGGGGGTATCTGAGGCTCGGTACTTGAGATGTATGAGCGAGTGAAGATGGTGCAAAGACACTTTGTTGTGAGTAATCCTCCTGTTAGATATGATGTGTTTAACATGATAATTCATTCAATTTGGCTTCGGAGATTGAATTGTCTGCATCAATTGTTAGAATTTTTTTTTTTTTTAACGTCTTGTGTCATACATTTTTTTTTGGGGGGGGGGTGGGGGGGGGTGTAGAAATAGTTTTATTCATTGATATCCTTTTACAATTTTTTTTTTGTTAAGTTTAATTTTGTGTAAAATGTTAATAACTTAGGTGAATAATATTTGGGAGAATGATATTTTGTCCTTCTTATAAATTTTTTAACTACTTTTGTCCTTTTAGACAAAAAAAAATGATAAATAAATAAATATTATGAGATATATCTATCCACCTCTTGATAAAAGGTATTGTGTGTTTCACACTAATGACTTTAGGAAATGAATCCAAAAAGCACCTACATAATTTGTGATGTTGTGTGTATCGTATCTCTTGAAAGATATTATGAGTTGTGCATCACGCTAATTAATTCCCAGAGTGTTATGCATATATTATCTTAAAGATTGAAAGAGTACGTCAGGTAAATACATGACTAATTGATATGTTTTATTGGATATAAATAGCTGTCATTATTAGTAATCACGCTCAATTTAAAATGATTGAGAAATGAGGCAGAGAGTATTTGGATATTTCTCAATTAATTTCACAGTGAATACTATATTAGACGTTTGACTATCTCTAATTAGTTGACAGTTAAAGAAATGTACAAAGATTATTTTGCTCTTGGGGATATTAATAGTAACGGAGAGATAACATAATTTCGGAGTAAACTGATTTTTTAACATCTTTGAGATGAATTGAAAATTATAAATCTTGGTGGGCATAAATAAAATTTGCCTATAAATTTGAAAATCCCCGATACAAAAAGTAATGTTTGCAATATTTTATCTCCAATAGCATAACACGTAATGTTATCTCCAATATTGAAAGCAGGCACGACCAATCTTCATTCATTTCGCACGAAAGACTCGCATGCGCACTGACCCTCTATTATTTTCCCGCTCATCTTTCTCGTACCTAGTCTCTTTCGCTTTCTTCTTCTCCTGCTCCTTTTTGCTTTTTGTTGGGGCCCCCTTTTTCCCCTCTTCTTTTTCTTTTCCTTTTTTTTTTCCCTACTTCTCCACTTTCTTGTTCACACATTTATATCAATAATTTTTTCTTTTTTGAATTATAATTAATTTACTAATATTTACAATTATTTTTCTATTCCAATCTTAGGATTTATATATATATATATATATATATATATATATATATATATATATATATATATAAATAAATAAAAGACTCTAATACATTATTTTTTTTATCTTTTTAATTTATCTCTGATTTTATTAAAATCAGGATCCCTGACATATATATATATATATATATATATAATACAATTATTCCTAAAAAATTTAAAAAGATATATTTACTGTTAGCCACCAATAACATGGGTAAAGTCCTTGGTAAGGGTTCAAAGCTAGAGCCCACTCTCTCATCATTCTATTCCGCACTCTTTCACCATCTACCTCTTTCATTCTACCCACCTACCTTTTTTACTTCTTTTTTTATTAAAGCACCTTCGTGATTTTCTAGAAAGCTCATTAAAAAAAAAAAAATTAATTATCATTAAGTGACACATGTTTTGATAAATTTTAAGAAATTGACACTTGTTTTAAAAATACTCGAGTGGGTAATATTTCGTTAACTTTTACCGTTAATTTTAACGAGAGCAATGAATTAGTCATAAAATAATATTTTTGTCCCTACAATTAATTACAAAATGACGTTCCTACCCCTACAATTAGTTATAAAATGATATTTCTACCCTTACAACTAAATGATGTTTCTGCCCCTACACTTATTTTTAATTTTTCAAATAGAAAAATATATTAAAAAATTAAATCTAAGTCTAATTAACAAGGACTTTTTTTTTGATTAAATCAAATATATATTTTTTCCTTGTTGAGTCAATATAATTTGTGAACATAAAGAAGCAGACCTCCTATGAATTGTTAAGCATTATATAAATTCAATATTTTTATCTCTTTGCCTTTAGGGAAAAAAATCCACTTTTTCCATTTTAATCTTGGTATGTCAGAATTAATAGCAAAAGTTAACGGAATGTCATCCATTCGAGTATTTTTAAAACATGCGTCATCTTTTTGAAAATTGTTACAACATGTGTCACCTAAGTAATTAACCCAAAAAAAAAAATCTCATTTATTTTAGCCACACGGATTTTATTAGAGAAAAAATTAAAATTTTGGGTAATGGTGTATTTCACAATCATGTTACATCTGAAAATATTATATTTACCTCTTTGATAATTTTTTCCCCTCCGTGACTAGTTTAACAACATGGATGAAAAAAAATATTAAACATACATTACAGACCAATTTAGTGGTAAAAACAAAATCTAAGAGGAATGCCAAACAATCTAGTATTACCTAGGAGCCGGCAAAGTCAAGGAATTACTTTTGGATGTCAAGAAAAATTAAAAAGCCTGAGGCAGACAATCCCTCATCTTGATATGCAACATGGAATAAAGTCATAAATTAAAGTAGCAATCAAGTAATGAATAATACCCCACCATGACCACGTTACTTAATTTTCTTTCACAAGTTTTAGTAGCTACCTTTTAATCAGTTTCAGAGATAAAGAAACAGCTAGTGAAAAAACTAGAGGGTGAAAGAAACAAAACAAAAAAAATAATATGGGCAGAGGGAGGAGAAAGAAAACGAAATGGAAGGAGCACTACAACAGCGAACAAAAGATTTTGCTTGTTGGTGAAGGAAACTTCTCATTTTCTGCCTGTTTAGCAGCAGCTTTTGGTTCTGCCAAAAACATGGTTGCCACATCCCTCGTCTCTAAACGTAAAATGTTCATTTATGCTAATTCTTTATGAATAATTTATTTGATTTTCGTTGTTGTGTGTTAATTTGTTTCAATTTTGGCTTTGATCCTCGTAGGTAATTTGCAGAAAAAGCATGGCTCTAGTGAAGCAAATTTGGAATTGCTGGAGAGCAAAGGGTGCTTGGTCTTGCATGGAGTTAATGTGCATGATATGAATCGACATCCAACTCTATATCAAATGAAATTTGATATTATAATATTTAATTTCCCTCATGCCGGTTTTTTCCATCCCTTAAAAGAAAATGACAAGAAAGTCATCAAGTAAGTAGAAGCAATTAATAAATCACTTTCTGATCATCCTTCTACAAATCAATTGCCTTGTTTAAGATTAATTAATTTTTACTTATGTTCAAAATTTCTCAAATGCTTTTAACAATATTGTATTGTAGCCAGGAGGCATATATAGCTTGAAGCCATGCTAAATTATTTTTATCTAAATTGCTAAATAATTCCATTTAGTTCAAATATGTATTTTAAAACGTATCAATGGCGTCTGCACTAGATAAATACCGGTACATATTCATGCTTTGTATAGCTCAATGAACTGCTTTGTTTTGTGCTATAATTGAAATATTTAGGAGGCACAAGCAGCTAGTAAAAGCATTCTTCAAAAGTGCAAGAGAGATGCTCATGGAAGATGGAGAAGTGCATGTAACACATAGGGATGATCACCCATATAATCAATGGAATTTGGAGAAGCTAGCGAGAGAATCAGGTCTTATTTTGAAAGATAAAGTGGAGTTTTCTAAAAAAGACTTCCCTGGTTACGATAACAAGAGAGGTAGTGGAAGCAAGAGTGACGAAACATTTGCTCTCAAGGATTGCTACACATTCAAATTCGCTATTGAAAACAATTGTAATCAGCTGATGTCGGCTCTTGGTGGCGATGTAGCTTCTATAGAAGCTGTGTTAAAAAAACTGTTGTTCGGTTGATAATGAATGTTGAGATTACACATGCTCCTTTTTATGCATATCAGTACGCAAACAAAGATCAAGGGGTTGTTTGGTATTGATTTTGATCAATCATTCTCTGTTTGTGTGAAAATAATAAAATAGAAAATATGTTTCCTCAAGAAACTTTTTGCACAGTATTTTTTATTTGGTAGAAATTGGTTGTTTTCATTTTCTACTTTTTGCTACTTTTTGCAAACCAAAAAAAAAAAAAAAGATAAACTATTACTTCAGATTTCAATGCATTGAGAAATGTATAATGACCCCCACAATTTTTTTCTTTTTTAACTTGATTATAATTACCATCAGCCCACACGTATCCCTTTTGTTGTTAAAATTTCACATCATTTAAAAAGAATAAAAAATATGGGTTCCACAAATTTTTTATTCCAATAGTTTTTTTCAAATAAATTATCAAATACATATTCATAATTTTATTTTCTAATACTACTTTTAAAACAAGCGACCAAATATGTTTTCATATTCATAAAAAAATTAATCATTTCTATATTATAAGACAAATATAAATGCACCCTAACTAATTTTATCGTCAAAGTTGGAAGTAAAGGGAATCGAAACGATGAAGCCAATGATTCAAACCGAAACCAATTGGATGGTCTGCCTTAATTTGCGAGAATTTGCTGAAGGTCCTCACTTCATTTTTCAAAATTTCACAGTATGTGCTTGAAGTTAGGCAGAAAAGCTTTTGTCGGCCCCATCCTATTATCTTAGTCCTATTGAGGTGATAGGACTAGTCTACGATGCTTTGCCAAGCGGGGAACAGTCAATTTTATGGTAGAATCACAAGTTAATCCTGACTCGAAATTCATCAAAATTTAATATTAAAAAAAAAGATTTTACTATCAACAGCTACAAAATAACGATGAATAATATCACACGTGGATACTGTTCATCATTTTTTTATAACTATTATAACTTACAACAACTACAAGATAGGACCTCCTAAAAAAAAAAAATAATCTTGTTACGTTACAATTTGTTTAACTTACAACCTATACAAAAATCATGCTGGCCTCACTGCTTGTTGCTTCTTTTTTATGGACCGTAAGTTACGGCCGGCATAATTTTTGATAATTTTGGTTGCGGGACCCATTTGCGTGTCCGAACAAGAAAATGGTCCTCGTGCTCTCCAGCTGTTGAGGAACCGTCCGGAAAATAGAACGTTGGCTTCAACGCCTTGGAGGAATTTCAGTTGGGTTTCAACAAAGCGTTTATTAGCTAGGCCCATTAAAAGTTTGAGAGTTCCAGGCTTATTGTTCTGCCCAGTTTGGATAAGGGTGGAGCTATTAGCACCGCTCCAAAACTCTCATCAAGCCCCATTCCTGACCCAACCGCATCATATAGCTTGGAAAATTTTATATATTTGTTTCGATTCCACAAACACCATTAACAACATGGACGATAAAAAGAGTCCTTCAACAAAATAATAAGAATAATAATAAAAACAAGAAGTAACATGATCCAGTAAAGACTAATACTTTTATTACATAAATGACAAATTTTTCCTTGCTTATGAAGTTTAAGAGTTCAATCACGGCAATATTCATTATCAGCACCAAATAAATTACATGAAATTACATTTTAGAGAAGCCAACAAAAATATAAATTAATTAAATGGAAACGCCCAACATTAATTATATATATATTTTCATATAGGAGTTTGAGAACTTTTACTAATATTGAACTGGATTAAATATGCTATAGTTTTATCTTAAAGATGAAAGAAAAAGAGAACAAACTTTACAATATAGTACTTGATTGTTAACTGAGTTTTTAAATACCAAATCACCAGAATTCTTATTGAGTAAAAATAATTGGAAAAATATATTTATGCATGAAGGAAAGAGATCTATCAATGGTAGGGTTTAATAAAAGAAGAACAAAAAGGTATATTTGGAAATAAAGTAAGTGAATATAAAATAATTATTTTTTAAAATTATATAATTGGATTTTCTCATAAAAGGGGCTTTACGAGAGTTTTAGAGGGGTGCAAATAACATCACTGTTTGGTTAAATCGAGTCGAGAGACTCCAAAGTAAGATTCCAAAAGATTAGTCTAGTAATTACTTAATTTGGTGTCATGGAAAAGTGATGATTGGTGGGATTTGGAATTAACTATAGCGTAAAATCAGAGGCATTGGTTTTCTCAGAAATTGACCAAATATTGAGATTCAGATGGAGTAATAGTACTACTCAGTCAGCTGTCACCATGCATGCGTGACGGTGACGGTCCAGGACTCAGATCCATAGGCACTTAAATTTGTATTGAAACTATAAATTCCTTGTATTGGAAAAATTCACGTTTCGATATCTGCAATTAAATTTCAAACTCCGGCATTAACTACTGTTTATTCACTTTTGTAAACTCAAACATTCAATATTCATCGGAGTGATTTTTTTTTCTTAAAATTAAGTTATTAAACTTCAACTGTTAATTTCTAGACCCAACAACTAATAATTTACACACTTGAGAAATTCGATATTTAATTTTAATTAACTTTATCTTATAGAAAAAGAAAAGAGTTTTAATCCTGCGAAGATTTTGATCCATTAATTATATAATCCACCTTGTGGAATAGGTTGAAGAATAAAAATGTACTCGATCGGTGGCAACTAATATTCTTGGGTTATCGATTAATTTTGTCACAGATTTTCCTCTGACCTATATTAAAATGGGAAGTGATACAGGCAGCTAAATTTTGACTAGCTGCCTTTAACTTCAAGAAAAGGAAAGCCTTAAGATGTGTATAAAAATTGCATGCATGCAGAGATGTCAAATAAATGTGGTGCCACATAAACCCGTGTGGAGAATATTTCTCATATGCTGCAAAGAATAAACTACCTACCAAGTAATGAATATAAAATCCCCTTCAAATTAATAATCTTTCGCACAAGATTCATGCTGGCTCATGGTTTTTAATCAGCTTCGGAAATTAACAGGGTGTGAATGAAAATAAAGCTATGAGACCTAATAATAATAACAACAATAAGCTTCAATATAATTCACGGTCATTATCTTCTTGGTCTTCATCATCGTTTTTGGTTCTGCTACTTGTGATTCTACCTTTGGCTGTGATCTCGGCGTTTGTTTTCACACTTGGTCCAAATATTAATAGCCCTACTTTGTCTCCATGGCTTCAATGGCGGGTCGGTTTCTCGGGTTATTCTTATTCTTCTTTTGCTTCCTCTTCAGTACTAGAGAGTACTACTCCTCCAGCTAGTTCTTCCAATATCGTCAACGAATCCTCCTCAGGTTTTTTAATCGCCAATGAATCAATTCAACTGGTAAAATTTTGCTTCTTCGTTCAAGTAACATATTTTGGTTTTGTAACCGTTTCTTCGATGTTCTTTTAGCTATATGATATTGCCTCCCTTGTAGGTGCAAGAACAAGAGAAATTGAAGCATAATAATGAATCTGACGAGGAAGTTAGGACTGAAGCCGTAAAGAAATACAATAAATTGGAGAGGATTGAAGCAAGTCTAGCTAGAGCTAGATCGTCAATAAGAGTAGCTGCTTTAGTCAGGAATTTGACATCAGTCCATCAAGATCCAGACTATGTCCCTCGAGGTCCCATTTACAGAAATGCTAATGCCTTTCACAGGTATAAATCAACCAATCGATTCTATGAAACGAGTCTTTTTCTATTGCGGACGCCTGCATTTTTGTTAAAATTTAACACATATATGTGCACATATATTAATTTAACGGTTATGATTAGGAGCTATTTGTTAATGGAGAAGCTATTCAAGATTTATGTATATGGAGAAGGAGAACCGCCATTGTTTCATGATGGTCCATGCAAGAGCATATACTCAACTGAAGGAAGATTCATTCATGAAATGGAAAGGAGCAATATGTACAAAACTAAAGACCCTGAGGAGGCTTTGGTTTATTTTCTTCCATTTAGTGTAGTGATGATGGTTGAGCATCTCTACGTGCCTGGAGCTCACGAGATCAATGCCATTGGACGTTCCATCGTTGATTACATTAATATAATTTCGAATAAATATCCATTCTGGAACCGAAGCCTTGGTGCTGATCATTTCATGCTCTCTTGCCATGATTGGGTACGTAATTCTTCATGACCTTCTAAACCAACTCCCATATGCTTGTTTTGCCCCGTTAATTAAATGAAGAATCTTAGGTGCAGATATTTACATACTTTAAAATATTAATTTAAGTTAAATTAAATTAAGGATACACGATAGGCGAAATTATGTTAAAGCCTTGCCACAAGCCGAAAAACATATACGAAGATTTTAAGTTCTAACTTCCGTAGACGTGTTTAAAACTCTGTTCAGTAAAATAAAGTTTTATTATATTTTGGTCTCATAACTTTAAAAGGTAAACATTTTACCCCAATTTTAGAGTCTTTTTACACCATGGCCTCTGTGACTTTAACATCTTGACGTTCTGGCCCTCTAGATTGCGGGCACTGCCTCCTACTCTGTCAGAAAAGGAACATTATTTCTATCGAATTTTCATGATTTTGATGCATATACTGACTCATATACATGTCTGTTAGCAGGGGCCGAGATCATCATCATTTGTGCCCCATTTGTTCCGCAATTCCATTAGAGTTCTATGCAATGCCAACACTTCCGAAGGATTTAACCCCGTCAAAGATGCCTCATTACCAGAAATCAATCTCCTGACCGGCGAAGTCACCGGACTTATTGGTGGCCCTTCCCCCTCCCGCCGCTCCGTCCTCGCATTCTTCGCCGGCCGGCTGCATGGGCATATTAGGCACTTACTCCTGGACAATTGGAAAAACAAAGACCAGGATGTGCAAGTCTATGACAAACTTCCGAACAATGTGTCATACAATTCAATGTTAAGAAAAAGCAAATTTTGCCTGTGCCCTAGTGGGTATGAAGTGGCAAGCCCTAGAGTTGTGGAAGCAATTTATTCAGAGTGTGTCCCAGTTTTGATTTCAGATAGCTATGTGCTTCCATTCAGTGATGTGCTAAATTGGAATACATTTTCAGTGCAAATAGATGTGAAAGATATCCCCAAAATTAAGGAAATTCTAATGGGCATATCTCAAAGGCAGTACTTGAGAATGCAAAGGAGGGTGAAGCAAGTGCAAAGACATTTTGTGGCCAATCAATCTCTTAAGAGATTTGATGTTTTTCATATGACTGTTCATTCTGTTTGGCTCAGGAGATTGAACATTCACATCAGGGATTTTCAACGACACTCTTGATTGCTCGTGATGGATGACTAATTTTCAAATCATCAAATCACCACTGGATCCGTCAGACAAGCAAAGGGACCTAGAATCATATTTTTCTGAAGATAGACGGTTTGGCTTTTGTCACAGAGATTCTTTGCTTAATCAATAAATACAGTAAGGTATTTATAATTCTTTCCTTTTAATTATTGGGTTGTACTTCTAAATATATATTCTTAACTTATAATAACATTATAAGAGGGATTAATCCATTTCACATTTTTGGTTTTGCAAATGAACTTCACAAATCTACTCCGATCTATTGACTCCGAACATTTTTGTGTTTAATTAATTGTAACTAGAATAATAGTGTATATTTAATTTTCCACATAAAACAGTCATGCATAAAAGTTTATCTATAAATTTTGATATGCTATCAATACAAGAAACAATAGCATTACCGACGAGATATTTCTGAGGGCTTCATTTACCCGCGGAAATAAATACTTTTTACAAATGCTGAGAAGAGCCATCGGATATACATTAAAAAAGCCATTAGTTTTTTCAAGGGCAAATTACCACGCTGATAAAGAATAAATTAGTCGGAAAATAGATGAGTAATACTGAGAGTAAATTTTTGTTGTAAGGTTCAAAGCAAGATAAAGGCCCTGAGTGCATGGGCTTTGCACATAATTTTAATGACTAATTAAATTCTTATAAATTGAACCTTTAATAATGTCTTGCTTTTGCTAGCTTAAAAAATTAGATAAGAACACATATATTTCCAACAATTAAAAATAAATGTTAGTCCCAGTAGAAGAGATCTGCTTGTAAATATATTAAATTGTAAAATTTGGTCAAATAAAAGATTTTAATCCTTACACACACACATTTTTTTTGGGTTATTTGGATGACAATAATCTCCCCTCAATTAAACCAAAATCCATGTCACTTGGCACCAGCAGCAGTAGCCTACGGGTGAAGTTCCCGTTTCAAATAATAAACAATCAAAGCTTGATGTTCCCAAATAATAAACAACAAAGTTAAGCAGATGTTTAAACCGCGGAGTGAATAGACCAGCACATTAAGAGCTAGAGTCACTCAAACATGAACCTAAAATTGACTTTCCAGAGACTTCACAATTTAGCAAGTGCACAATCTCTCGGCCCTTCATTGAAGCTACTGGGACAGCTCGAGCTTCTCCCCAGATAAAATTGATTTCACTAAAAAAAAATAATAATAAAAAGAAGATATTCACATGATGACAGCTCTCTCCCTCTCAATCTCCAATCAATTTTTAATCCGACTAAGATTTGAAAAAATAGAGATGATCTTTTGTTCAATCCGTCTAGTTACGTTTTCACATCTCGATTGTTGTCACTTCTCGATTGTGTGAAGGTAATTATCTCACTTCTCCATTGTTCAATCTCTTAATTTTGCAGTTGATTTCTTTGTTTTTTCAAATTAATTTAGAGTTAGGTTCAACTTAGTTTTGGGTTAGGTTTTGATTTCCATCAACTGATGAATTTTAGGGAACTCTTCACCTTGCTTAATAGTTGACTATTATGATTGGTATCCAACACTCACAAACAAATCTCTTTCCCACTTAATTTCTCTCCTATGCTACAGTGGGGTTATTAATAAAAATAAATATGTTAAAATTTATAGTGTTAAAATTAAATTGCCTCTCCTGAACACAAATTATTGGCTGACTCAGTGACTCAGTTCCTAATTGTAACATAAATTATTTTTTTCTACCAGATTTAGACTCTAGCTATGGCTAGCTGCATTTGTTCTAAGTTGAATTTTTAACTCTAGAATTGGGAGAAGTTTCATTCTAGTTTTTTTATTTTGAAATTTCTTTAATTTTATTTTATTTTAACCTCAAAAAAAGACAAATGTAGTTGCCTGGTTTTGCAAGAAAATTCAATAAAAAACATCCCTTGTCATTTTGTTACTTATATTATTACCCAAATCATCTCTGTTGCCGAAAATTGCAATAATTCAAGCTATTTTTGACATGCTATTTTTTGAAAAAAAAAATTGATTAAAATATATTCTTGACAATTGTTCCTCTTGGGTCCAAATTTTCGGGGTTTGAAATTTTGAATGACTAAAAAATTGATTAAACGTCTAGGAGACAACTTTTCTAAATTTCAAAGCTGTTTGAAAAAATTATTTTGGGATAATATACTTGGCACGCTTTTTAATATTGATGGCAAAACAAAAGTTAACCTAAATGCTCGCCTTGATATGGAATCCTTGAATGCAAGGCATGAGCTTCACCCAAAATATGATGATGGAAAACCTATTTTTGGCCACTGCTTCTTATAATTTGACAAATGAAGAGAGAAAAAGATTGTGCGAGTGGCTGATGAATGTGCAAGTTCCAGATGAACATTCAACTAATTTGTCAAGATGTGTAAATGTACTTGAGCATAAAATTTTTGGTATGAAGACTCATGATTGTCACATGTTCGGGTATGAATGCTTAATATTTTGCTCTCGATATTTTTAGAGAGTGGAAATAAAGTTCAATAAACGTGAAAGGAATTGTGATGGAGGTCAACCATCTTATGATTCAAATCAATTACCTATTTTCTCAACACCTTGTGAATTTTATGGAAAAGTAACTGTGAAGGATTTGAATTTGAAAGTTCACAATATTGCGGCATTTTATGTTTTGCAAAATTGTGAGAACAGCCAATCATATATAAAGTAAGATTTGTGATAGATTTTTTGTAATTTAAATTAAAATGTAACCTATCATAATATTGAAATGAGTTGTTCATATTGATAGGGAACACAAAAGCATACTTGTTAGTTCAGGTGTTCAAAACGTGGAGAGTGTGCATAGACAAGAATTTGTTGATTGGTTTAGATGTAGGGTAAGATAGATACAATGTCTAACATTCAGGTATTTTTATCATTTTCATTTATTTTACTACATTTTAATAAAATTTTTTTATATTTTATTCGTAGATCATAAAGCTCTATAATGACGGACAAGTTGACAAGGAAATGCTTTCTCTAGCCCTTGGTCCTGACAGGCGTGTTGCTTGTTACCCATGCTATAATGTTAATGGTTTTAGGTTTCACACTATGGAACGTGATGAAACAAGTAAAACTTAAGATTGTGGAGTTATGGTGAGAGGGGAACATGAAAATGAAAATATACCTTCCTATGGACTAATAAAGGACATTTCTTATACAGAAGGAAATGAAGTTGCATTTTTTATTGTAACTGGTTTGATACAAATAGGCAAGGGATTGGTTATAAGAAAGATCGTTATGGGATAATTAGTGTTAATACCAAGCGAAGGTTATACTGAAGAATCATTTGTGTTGGCATCCCAAGCACTCCAAGTATATTATGTTAAAGGGATGAAGGAACCTTCTTGGAGTGCTATAGTTGATACCAAGCCCAGGAATGAGATGCCTTTTCCCATGGATGAAGAAAAGCCATATCAAGAAGAAGAGATAAAATGTGATAATACACATGTCAATCTTGAGGATGATGAAGATGAAATGCAGTAACAAGGATTGTTGTGGATTGTATGAATCTTGATTAAAAATGGTAACTTATTATGATTCTGTACAGTGTATGTAGTTAACAAGAATTGTTCTGCATTATGGAATGTTGTGGATTGTATGGATCTTGATTAAATATGGTAACTTATTATGATTCTGTACAGTGTATGTAGTTAACAAGAATTGTTCTGCATTATTCTATTATCATGTGGGTTTTGTAACTATTATTAATTATTCCAACCATTTCTGCTATTTGTGTTTGTTTGGAATATTGCTATTTGAATATTCATTTGGCTTCCAACGATGCTTTATTCTTTGAGATGATACATATCTATGTGACTTATCCCTTCGGCTATGATTTTGAAAATGGAAGTCTCCAGCTATGGTTTTCGGCTGTTTGAATGTTCATTTGACATGCGGCTTGACTTATCCATTGATCTGAAATTTTGAGATATTATAGTCTCAACTTCTTTATTGTATTAATGATTAAAATTCCTTCTTTTACCTAGGATGTTGTTTTGACGGAAGAAAATGATGATGGGGATGAGGATGATGAAGTTGAGGCAAATGATTCAGAAATTGAAGAAGTTGTTCTAGAGCATGATTGAACATATTCAGGATATGATGATATCATTTTCTATGTACATCTTAGATATTATTTTACGTAAAAGATACTATAAAATTGATATTTTTGTTGTATATTTTGAATGATGAATGTGATTTTATGAACTTTTGAAATTAATGAAGTTACATTTAGTATATTTTGTATATTATTATTATGTTTGTTATGTTACTTTACTAATATAGATATTTCGACAATAAAAATAAAAAATAAATGAAATAATATTATTAAATAAAATAAAGGGGGTCATTAAATAACAAACTAAGTCTATTTTTGATAGTGTATCTTTTATTTCCAATGGCAAGTTGTAGTTGAGAATAAAAATAACTAGGTTCATCTTATCTGATTTTCAAGGTCATTTAAATCCATTTCTAATGGCAATACCCTCAAACATAATTTTTTTCTCCATTGATCGAAATTTCAACATTTCTGATAGGACTTAATACGACGATGATCGACGACATATCCCACTCAAAAATGAGTTTATCCGAGAGTTTTGTGTATTTCCGAGGGTATTTGCCCTCGGAAATGATCCATTCTCTTGTAGTTATATTCGTGACATCAATGAAAACTTTAACTTCGAATTATCAAATTTCTCGGAAAGATCAAAGTACCATTATCCATCTCGTGAAACATATCTACCAAGAAGAGTCCCATAAATAAAATATTTTGAAGTCATTCTCTGTGGATCGCATCCAATTCACAAAAAACAAGACAATGAAGGTATAGTTTGAATATGCATGAATTTAGAAATACAAACTAATAAGTTTCATATGTATATTTACCAAAGTAAAAAGAAATAATTCCAGTATACTGAATGATTCCTTTATTTTGTTTTATTTTACTTTGGATCTACGGTTTGCAGCAAAATATAATGATCAAATTTGACATCAAAAGGTCTCATAATAAGGCCATGGAAACAACTGCTAGCGTTTTAGGTATATAAAGTTGATGCATTGTGGTTGTTATTTAGATCAGTATTTGCATGATCTTGTACCCCAAGAACACAGGGGTGGTTTTAGGTATAGGCGAACAAAACGGTCGCCTAATGCTCATATTTTCGGAAGACCTTATTTTTTAAGTTTTACTTAATAATTCTCTAAAAATAAAAATATTTTTCTTTAAATTACCTATTGTAAGAAATAAGGAAGTCCATTAGACATCTCTCTTATGAATAATTATCCTATAATTAAGAATTATTTTTATAGAAAATCTATATTTGGCAGCCTTAATGTTAGAGAGATAAAATTAATAATATTATTTAGCCATTAATTCATTCATTATTAGTTTTTCAAATAAAAAAAATTAAATTATTTACCTTTCCAATTTCCTAAAAAAACTTTAAATATTTAACGTTAGAATCTTTAACTTTTAGTATGTATTTTAATTTTTATTAAAAACCTTATAACCTCAAAAATCAGTAGATGAAAAAATTTCTAACTAAGTAATAATATAGCCACAAATTCTTGTATAAGTTTTTTTTGTATAAACTGATGTGGCATGATTTAATTGGTTAAATTAAATATCATTTGGTCCACATGATTTATTTTTATTATTTTATATTTTCTTTCAACCAATGAATTAATGCCAAATCAGTTTGTACAAATTTAGTTTGTACAATAGTTTGTAGCTGTATCATCACTCTTTCTAACTCTCTTCTCTACAAAAAAAAATTATTATTATTATATTCATTGATTCATTTAAAAAAAATAGTTTTTTTTTTAAATACAAAGCCCATTTATATTATCTTATCATCAATTCATCATTTCAACTTTTTTTATTATATCATTCCAAATATTCTATTTGGAAAGAATATTGTTCTTATTTATTTGTTTGTTTGTTTTGTAATGGTTTTAACAGAATAAAAAAATTTCTTTTTAACTATTTTTTTAGGTTCTATTTTTGAAAATTTTTTGGATCTTCTTTATTATTGTTAAAATTTAAAAATTAAAGATGGAATGAATTTTGAGTCATTTTATATTTTTTTAAGTATTGTAATTACAAAATAAACGGAGGCCTTATAAAAAAAAATTCGCCTAAAAGCCCCATGTACTCTAAAGCCGGCCTTGCAAGAACAATAACTACACATTAATTAATTGATCAAGAGTGGATAAGAAACCATTTAAGACTAATCAAATAGAAAACAACAGAGATCAAGAGTAAGAACAGAACAAAGAAACAAGTTTATAGAGGTTCAGCCTGGTGGCCTACATCCTATTTGAGAAACAGAGCTGCGGCTTCCATTAATGCAAATCAACATACAAGTTTTTCAGAGAGAGTTACATGGAATTAATTGAACCAATGAAGCCATTAAAGCTTTATATACACGTCTGGAAGCTTCCTGCAAATTGGCGCAGAAGACAGCTTGCATTCTGGGCTTGTTTCTAAGAAACCCAGAATTTTCCCTCTCCTTTTAACCGTTTCTAACAACCTTTCCCACGTGCATTTCATGTGATGTCCATTAATAAGATTAAACGGCATTTAAGGCAACTGTTTTTGGGCTTATGAAGGTTGAATATGACACGTGGATTGCAGAAGCTTTACTCAACATACGCGTCTGATATCATATACATGTCATGCGCGAGGGTGAAGATTCCAATCAACAAGTCATTACCAAGCCGCATTGTCGCTGAATATATTTGGAAAGATCCGACATTGTCGTTTGTTCTTATATCCAGATTCTGGCTCACACTTCAACAATTATTTTTCATGTAAGTACGAAAAATTTAAGGATTTTGTTTATTTATTTTTTGCTTATTTGGGTGCGAGTGAGTAACCAATGATAATGCATGGGTGTGGAAGCAGTATCATCAGTGGGGATCTGATCAAGCTAATGTATAGGTCACTGTTTATTACTGGAACAAGACTTTAGCTTCCAGTATTTTATTAATTTAATTTTTCATATTTATTGTGCCTACTAATTAAATGTATATTTGTAATTGTAGTGATCGATTAAAGGTTTATTTTGGAATTTTAAATTGTCAAATTAAATGAAATTCTTTTTTTTTTTTGGTCTTTTCATTAAATTACCTAACTTAATTAATATTTCAAAACAATTACATATTTAGTAAAATACTTGAGATTTCAATTAGTATTGCCATGCCACTCACCTACTGCTATATATCGGATAATATGAGATAAATACTGAAAAATTCGTGTCAAAATTTGAATTTAAAAAATGCGTACTTCTAATCCGATATGCTTTTTTCTAAGAAAAATACAAGTGTATAGAGTAGGTTAATTTGAGCAACTCAATAATAATTAAACGAGTGACATAAATTTTTAATATCCTTTTAACTTAGATCGGTATTCTCTCGTGATCTAATCTTCCTTAACAAAATTGTTGGATGGTGATTGTTAATAAATAAAAGTTTCAGAGTAATTAAATCTTAATAATACACTAAAAAAATGAGATCTTTAAAAACTCAAGGGCTGAAATCAAGAGATGATCCTAACTCTATAAACTTTTGGTGAGTTCAAACGTTATCCTGCACTACAAGCAACGGGAAGAATTCAAATATATCCGACACAGCAAGACTACTACTGTGAAGGTACGAGTCGCATGATTTCAATAATTTTAGCCCTCAAAGTATGCATACATAACAAAATATGTTACTGTTTTCGTGTTTTTTCGCTTGTTGTGGATTGCAGCAATAGTTAGTGTTCGAATTTGGAGTCAGTAACAAAAGCAGCAGCTTGGAAGCCATGATGGCTGCCGCTAGCTTCAAAGGTAAAAACAAAGCTACATTTTGATACTGTGAATCTTACTATTATTTCATTGTTACGGTGCAAATTGTATGAGAGTCGCGTGCATGAGCACCAATTGAGATCTCAATTTTATAAGTGCAATATTACTTAAAAAAAAAATTATATATCGTTACAAATGTTGCATGCAGGAGTGGAATGGGAGGCAGTAAGGGAGGAGGACATGAGGCAGATAGCGGTAATAGGATAAAAGGAATAGACGCAATTCGACTTATTGTTTTGATGGAAAAAGAGGCTGCAAAAATTGGAGAGCTATTGAGTGCTAGCAATGTTGATGTTGATGGTGGTGAGAAGAATGAAGAAAATAGAAGAGCTGGAATCCAGGATTTTTCTAAGTTACAGCCAGCGTAATTTACAGTCGCAAAAATTCCGCGTGAACAGTAACATGACGTGGTTACTGTTTACGTGGAATTTTTGCGACTGTAAGTTACGTTGGCTGTAACTTAGCAGCTCTCTAGAATCCAATGTAAATAAAGCACAAGTGACATTGAGCCAAAACCAATCCCACACCCCTTACATTTTGAGGATCCGTTTGGTGCTTGTATATATATATTTTTTCAGTTAGAATTTTTTTAATATATTTTCTACTACTGTTATGACAATTATAGAGTTTTAGTTGCTTTTGATCTCTTTTGTATTTACTATTTTAATTCAGGTCATATTAGTTATTCATTGTTTTAAGAATTAATTAAAGGAAAATTCTATAATGCTGTAATAAAAATTACGGTATTAATACCGTGATAGACATAAATATTGTAAATTACACATAGAACTAGTAAATATAAAGTAAAACTAGTAAATTTATACAAGGTTATTAATTATTTAAAAAATTAACATTGTTTCTATATAATTTTAGTGAAAAATTTATTAAAAAAATATTTTCTTTAATTAAACATGTAAAAAAAAGTACTCATTAATTAAACAAAAAATTGTACTAAAAAAAATAAAATAAATTTTATTGAATTGGTTTAACCATAAATTCTATATTTATTCTAGGACATTTGTATACTTTTTTTCCCATTTTTTTATATATAATATCTATTTATTACACAAGTTAATCAAACGCAATTATTTATCTTGATGTGGAGCAAGCAAAAACAAAATAAAAAAAATTCTTATATTACTAGACACATATATGAAATGTCAATAAAATTAAATTTTATTTTGAGTTTTATGCATACGTCGTGTAGTTTTAAATTTTTTACGTGTACTTAGAGACCATTTAAGGTTATTGTTAAGGAAGTGTAGAAAGATGCAAAATATCCTCATCTTACAACAATTATAAAAAATATTAAAATAATATATTTTTTTTCAAAATCCGATTTTGAGAATAAATTTCATCTTTAACAAAACACCATATGTATTACATAAATACAAAGCTAACATTATTCAATTTAAATAAAAAAAAGGCAACAAATATATAAACTAATAAACATTATAATGAGATTTTATTTTACAATTATGAATTTTTTTTAATAGTAACTCTTATATTAATTTATTCATTTTAGCTTTTATTCATAAGTTTTTGGCATAATTTACAAAGTTTATGTTTTATTTTGCACTTAATGTTAATTTACTTGTTTTATGTTATATTTGTAAGTTTTCATTTTAGTTACCAGTAATGCAACAATTCACAAGTTTTATCATAATTTACTTGTTTTATATTTCTTTTACAAGTCTTATGTTCAATTTCTAAAATTTATGTTTTATTTTACAGTTAGTGTTGATTTACTTATTTTATATTATATTTATAAGTTTTTATTTTGTTTACCAGTAACACATTAATTTTATTAGTTTTATATTAATTTACTTTTTTATCTTCCATTTACAAGTCTTATGTTCCATTTCTAAAATTTATGTTTTATTTTAATTAGTGTTGATTTACTAGTTTTATGTTATATTTTAAGTTTTTGTTTTGTTTACTAGTAACACATTAATTTTACTAGTTTTATATTAATTTACTTGTTTTACCTTCCATTTACAAGTCTTACGTTCCATTTCCAAAATTTATGTTTTATTTTAGTTAGTGTTGATTTACTAGTTTTATGTTATATTTACAAGTTTTTGTTTTGTTTACTAGTAACACATTAATTTTACTAGTTTTATATTAATTTACTTGTTTTACCTTCCATTTACAAGTCTTATGTTCCATTTCAAAATTTATGTTTTATTTTACAGTTAGTGTTGATTTACTAGTTTTATGTTATATTTACAAGTTTTTTTTGTTTACTAGTAACACATTAATTTTACTAGTTTTATATTAATTTACTTGTTTTACCTTCCATTTACAAGTCTTATGTTCTATTTCCAAAATTTATGTTTTATTTTACAGTTAATGCTGATTTACTTGTTTTATGTTATATTTATAAGTTTTTATTTTGTTTACTAGTAACACATTAATTTTACTAGTTTTATATTAATTTACTTGTTTTACCTTCCATTTACAAGTCTTATGTTCCATTTCCAAAATTTATGTTTTATTTTACAGTTAATGTTGATTTACTTGTTTTATGTTATATTTACAAATTTTATGTCTTATTTACATAATTTATATTTAATTACGGTATTGATGCCGCAACTTTAATCACGGCATCATAGAATGACCCTTAATTAAAATCCCAGTGCGCGAGTTTTCTTACAAACTATGTGTAGGAACTTAATATTAACTATGTGTTGTTTTAATTTGTCATATTAGTTATGTATTGTCATAATCGTAATCAACGGTACGAAAAAGATTTAAAAGGAGCTAAAGTGTCATTCACTTTTCTAAAAATTCGAAGGTCCTTTATCTTGAATTGAGAAGACAATACTGGGACTTTATTAATACCTAAGACTGCATATAAAAACCTATCAAAAACTATAATGACAAAAAAAGAGAAAAGTGTTAAGAAGGATTTTAGTGTCATTAACTCTTTATTTAAACCACAGGGTACGTAAAATTAGACACAGCTAAGCTGATTTATCGATCAAACAGTATTGATTGTCTTTTAATTTGTGACTTTATTGGATAAGGCCAAGTAATAAAAATATATCAAGAACAATATATATTGTGATAAAAGTAAATTTTTAGGACTAACATATTTATTGTCTCTTTACTTAATCTAATGGCCCATAATATTGGACCCTAGCTAAAATGCTTTTTATGTGTAGCAAGCATTTGTGACTGCCTTTTGGGACAATTTTGCGAATGATGCAATTATAGCAGCATTCGATTTTCCGACAAATTGTCTTCACAAATTTTGAACCACAAGATGGGTTACAGAAAAGTACTTTACCAGAATTCTCGGGACTATCGTCATTATTTATTTATTTACTTTTGATTTATAGTAGTTTTTTTTGTCTTTTTAACGTTTGCCATTTTTAATTAGAGTCATATTAATTTTATGTATTAATCAAAATCTCAGTGTGTGAGAGTCATCTTGGATTAGTGCATACACAATAGCTTGCACGTAGGATGTGGATTATCAAATTATCATGTCACTAACTAATAATAAAATCAATTAATGTCATGTGAGAATCAATGTTGATGTCAGCTAATAAAGATGCAAATTACATATAAAAATAAAGTTTGAAATGAAGTAGAGTGTCTTTATCTTTTTATTTAATCCAAAAGTCCTTTATATCGGGCCCTAACTAAAATGCATTCTTTTAATAAACAATTATATTCACCACCTTTTAGGCCTTATCGTATCTAACACTGTATATTATAAATCTCTCTTTAATAACATAAATAAGTTTTAAGAGAGATATTGGACCCATGTAAAAAGACTTTTTATCCATCGAACGGTGCTGATGGCCTTTAATCCTAAAGCCTCCGTTGACTAATGCCTTTCCATTGCAAACGGATTTCTAAAAATACATTATTAATTGGTGGAGAAGTCGTGCTTCACGTTTTTTCTTTTTCGTTTGGAATGTCAGATTAAGCACATACTTTATAAAGGATTTTTTTAAAATCAAAATTACACTAACAAAATCTCTTTATCACCTTCAAAATCTCGTGGATCTATGTCGAATTGGTAAATCCATAGATGGGATGGTGAAGGAAGGGCTCCGATTACTAGAAAAAGAACCACAAAACCCCTTGGAGTTATCCTCCACTTGAAGGGCAAAGTAGAAAAAAGAATAAATATAGTGATAATTTGATTCGCCACGTATTAAACTACGAAGAAGTCTTTTTGTTTTGTTTTTTCCTTTTGGAATATCAGATTAGTAAAACACAAACAAATTTACTGGCAGAATCATTTAAGTTATTGAAGTTCAGATTGGAAAGTCAGTGAATGTTGAAGTTCATAGTGAAAATATACTCCCAATCCTCAAAGTTAAAATGATTCCCAAAGAAGGAAGAAAATTGCTCGAACAATGTATACAAGGAGACTCAATCCCCGTCATTTAACCTCATGAATTACGAGAGGAGAAGGTGCAAATCATTAGTATAACTAGTACGTAGTAGGCCATTTTGAAGAGAGTTTAAATAAATATTAATAAACGGTACAGCACCATCTATTTCTCATAAGGTTTAATAAAAATCTACTGAACATTTAAGATAAACTTCTTCTGTAACACAAATCTAAATATGGACTTTAATTACTTGTATAAACTGATGATGTGATTTGATGTGATTATAAACAGGGCGAGATAGCTGTAAACTAATATAATGTTTTTCTTTTTCTTTTTGGATATTTTGTTTTTGTTTTTGGTTTTCTTTTTGAGATGTAAAATAATATCATGTTGATTGAAGCTTTTAGAATGATGAAGGGCCGATATGTTTCAACACTCTGCTTCATTAGTTTATAAAAGGAGGAGACACCCTTCAAAATCTGATCGTCAGGAGATTAAGCACATACGCTGATACACATTACTAAAAGAAGAAGCCAGTAATGAGGCTTTTAGCTCTCACCCTTTTCCTCTTGTCTTGTCTTCTCTTTCCTCTGGGCCAGAAGGCCACCCTTGCAGCCAAACAGGTAATTGGCATTTTAATTATATATTCTTCCACTAGTATTGAAGCATTTATCTTTGTTGCTGCCGCTGCCGGTAATGATGATTTAATAATTATATCGTTGGAAGCTAATATTTTTTTCATTTGAAATGAATGCAGTCTTATGTTGTTTACATGGGAGCTCACTCGCATGGACCAGAATTATCATCTGTTGACCTAAATCGTGTGACTCAGTCTCACTATGAGTTTCTTGCGTCATTCTTGGGAAGGTCAAAAGCTTACAACTTGCAATATATGAAGGATTAATAAGAAACTTATGATAGTTAATTTCTGAAGCGGACATACTCATTATAAAAAATTTTAAACCAGTATTTGGCCAGTTGACCTTTAGTAAGACGCTGCTGTTAAGTAGCAATTCAACGTTGTTTTGTTTAAGGCATGCGTTTTGTGTGAAATAAGGATATTGGCATGGAAAACAAGATTTAAAGAGAATAATCGGAAGAGAAAAGAATTCTTAGCCTGGTCTAGCTCTAATGTACAGTACAACTCTTTAGTGACAACATGTATTTCATTTATGCTTTACTTATACAATTAATATTCAGTCTGATAACCTTCTTTTTTTTTTTTAATTCTGAATTTTTAAACAGTAATGAAAATCCTGAAGAGGCTATCTTTTACTCGTACACGAGACACATCAATGGCTTTGCTGCAAAATTAGATGATGCTGTAGCAGCTGAGATAGAGAGTAAGAAACTGAAACAAGGCTCTCCTATATATATATATATATATATATATATATATATATATATATATATATATATATATATATGTTCTTTGCATTTTTACGTTCTTAATTCCTTGATGAGTAACTGGGGTTTGTTCTTCGTATAATGCAGAACATCCAAAAGTAGTTTCAGTTTTCCTGAGCAAGGAGAAGAAATTACACACAACTCATTCATGGGAATTTCTTGGACTCGAGCAGAATGGCAGGATTCCACCAAATTCGATTTGGGAAAAGGCAAGATATGGTGAAGATGCCATTATTGGAAACATTGACTCTGGTGAGATGTTCATCCTTATATTATGACAGGGAAACTTGAAACGCATTTTCTCTGCTTTGAAAATAAAATACTGTTAAGTACCACGCTTTGTTTCAATTCTTTGTTAGGAGTCTGGCCTGAATCGAAAAGCTTTAGCGACCAAGGATTTGGACCGATTCCATCTAAGTGGAAAGGAATTTGCCAAAATGACAAAGATTCTCGGTTTCATTGCAACAGGTTCCTCAAATCCCTAAGTTTTTCATCATGCTTGCTCTATTGTTTTTCTTGCATAACTTTTTGCACCTTCATTGAATCCTACATCTTCGATGCGGTAGTAGATTGTAGAGAGATTTTTTTTTTGGTAAATATAGTCTGAGCAAAATGCTGGTGTTTCCACTGAAGGAAGCTAATTGGAGCAAGATACTTCAACCAAGAGTATGCAGTTCATAAAGGACCACTCAACCCTTACTTTTATTCTCCGCGTGACATAGATGGACATGGAACACACACATTATCAACTGCTGGTGGCAATTTTGTTGCTGGGGCAAGTGTATTTGGCTTTGGCAACGGGACAGCAAAAGGAGGATCACCAAAAGCTAGAGTGGCGGCTTACAAAGTTTGCTGGGAAGGATCACGTGGATGTTTTGATGGAGATATAATTGCAGCCTTCGATATGGCCATTCATGATGGCGTAGATGTATTATCTGTTTCATTAGGCGGTGAAAAGCCCTCAAAATTCCTCGAAGACGGCGTTGCAATTGGCTCTTTTCATGCTGTTCAGCATGGCATTGTGGTTGTTACCTCTGCTGGTAACCAAGGTCCTGCAGATAGTACTGTATCAAATGTAGCGCCGTGGCAAATCGTAGTTGGGGCTAGCACAATAGATCGAGATTTCTGCAATTATGTCGTCCTTGGAAATAACAAACGCTTTAAGGTTAATATATATTTTTGTTCTCTTGCTTTTAATGTTTTTTCTGCTAGAAAGTAGAAATCCTTTGGGCATGCGAACTTAATTTATCGGGTACCATACATTCGATTATGAAGGGACAAAGCTTATCAGTGAAAGGCCTTCCGAGTGACAAGCTCTTCCCTTTTATCAGTGCCGAAGATGCTAAACTAGCTAATGCATCAGTAGAAAATGCGTAAGAGTACAATATTTTTTCTTTTCATATTACAATTCTAATTTCACATGCAAGAAGCTTTGGATTCACTGTGAAATTTGTTCCTATTGAAGCTTGGTATGCAAGAAAGGAACATTAGACCCTAAGAAGGTGAAAGGAAAGATCTTGGTTTGCCTTGATGTAAATTCTAGAAGTGTAGACAAGGGACTACAGGCAGCCTTAGCTGGTGCTGCTGGCATTGTTCTTGTCAATTTACCGGAATATGGCAATGACCGTATGACTGATCCTCATGTCCTTCCTGCTTCAGATATCAACTTCAATGATAGTGTTTCTTTATATAGTTACATCAGATCAATCAAGTAAGATTACAAGCATAGCTTAAATTTCATCAGCTACCATGAAATTAGTACCACTGTAACTTGCTTTTCTTCTTTAACAGGCATCCTGTTGGTTACATTACACGTCCAACCACAGAATTTGGAACAAAGCCAGCTCCATTTATGGCTGCTTTTTCATCGAAAGGGCCAAACATGATTACCCCAGAGATTCTGAAGGTACTATATATAAAATGGCAACTCAATATAATATCTTTTATCTTTTATGCTACTAGAATTGAATCATTAGCTACTTTACTTTCATTTTCAGCCTGATATCACTGCACCGGGAGAGAATATAATCGCTGCCTATACTGAGGCAGAAAGCCCAACAAACCTAAATTACGACAAGCGCCGGAGTCCATTCAACTCTGCATCAGGAACTTCAATGTCATGTCCTCACATTTCTGGTATTGCTTGCCTGCTCAAAATCCTCCATCCTGATTGGAGTCCTGCAGCAATTCAATCAGCCATCATGACCACAGGTACATCAAACTAGTCCTTGAAACGTTTAGTGTTTCGCTTTTGATCTTTTCTTTGTCCTTGTATTTCACAGCAACAACACAGGATAACAAGAAGCAACAAATTTTGAATGCTTCATTTGCTGAAGCAACACCCTTCAGTTATGGAGCAGGCCATGTGCAACCAAACCTTGCGATGGATCCAGGACTGGTTTATGACTTAACGGCTAATGATTACTTGAACTTTATTTGTACATTGGGATACAACAAAAAAGAAATTTTATGGTTCTCAAAAAACTACACTTACACGTGCCCCAAGCATACTACTAGTCTGGTCAACTTCAACTACCCTTCCATCACAGTCCCTAAACTCTCCGGCTCAATCACAGTGACGCGAAAAGTCAAGAATGTTGGCTCTCCCGGAACTTACCAGGCTCGTGTAAAAACTCCGAAAGGAGTTTCAGTGAGTATTGCACCAGAGAGGTTGAAGTTTATAAATGTCGGAGAGGAGAAAAGCTTCAAGGTCATCATTAAAGCTAAGAATGCAAGTGTTGCTAAGGATTATGTATTTGGAGAGTTGATATGGTCAGATGATAAATACCACCAAGTGAGGAGTCCTATAGTGGTGAAGGCAGTGGAATGAACTTAAAATTTGCCCTCAGCTAAGTTTAAATGTTTTTAAGGGATAAGCCTTCATTGTCTATTGGATAATGATGGCCTATAAATAAGATTGACTATGTTTTATTTTCATAATTCAGCCAACGATGCTGGTATAATTAGTATTAACACTTAACGTTGCCAACTTATTACAGTATTTTGGATGTGTGCAATATGGGTGATGAGAGAAAAGAAAAGTAGAGTGTGGAACGTGTATAAAAGAGCTAGCCAATTAAAAGAGCGAGCGCAATGACTCAAGTGTTGCCTAATGATTTGAGGCAATATCCAATATGATTTGAGGCACTATGATAAGTTATCAAATTGTTGGGGTCACAAATCAATATATATAACGCAGAAACAGTAACTTTGAGAGGCCAAAATAATGTAGAAGTACATAAAAATAGACTGAATTTCAATTTAAACCCTCATTTTGTTTCCTGATATTTTGGTGCAATTTTATCATATAGATGATCGAAAATAAAGTTATCAACCAAGACCTACACATGTTAAGCAATCATGATGCGTCACTTGGGATATATTAACTATGTATCAAAACTTAATTATATATATGACGTATTATTAAGATCCGTAATATTACTTCCGTAATATTACTTGTTAGCTTAACCACATGTCCCCATCATCATTTCTTCATTCTATTTCGTTTCTAAACATCGACAAGCTAAACAGGCTGTGCTAAGACTCACGAGTCACAAATCGTAAATTAAATAATCAACGAGCACAAAGCTTGAAAAGTTTGTGACTGCTGTGGGTGGGCTCTAGAGTTACATCGTACGAAGATGCTTCTTGATGATATAGTTTCCAATAAATGGACTTAAGTAATAGAACTAATCACTGCATAATCTTCGTAAGGATCAGCTTATTAGTTGCATGATGCATCATTACAAGCAATCGATCCTATCCAATATCCATATGCCCTTAAATTTCTTATAAAATTATGATGCTCTAATAGATCAAAATTCCTTTTTTCTTTAGTAAATAGTTGTTTAGTATATATATTTTAACTTAAATATCCGTTTAATCTTTATATTTTAAAAAAAAAATCTCCAAACACCAATGCAATTAAATATGTTATATTATTGTCCTTACTTTTTCTTTCAGTAATACCTTCCAACAGTATTTTTTACATTTATTAATTTGTCTATAAAAAGTTAATTAATAAATTAAAAAATTATTATTTATCAGTAAATTAACTAATAAATATTGGTGTGGAAGAAATATTATTTTTTTGTACCTAAGAAATAGTTTTTTTTTTTTGTGTACTTGTACAACAATCTTATTAATAATTGTTTATAAATAAATTAATATCAGCCAACTTAAAGTAACATTTAATATCCTTACAACGATCTTATTAATAATTATTTTATAAAAAATTAATTTACCAAATTAGTCATAGAAGTAAAGTAATAATATAAAAGTTTGTGTAAATTTTTTTGTTACTTTTAAGGTTAATATGATAAATTATCATTTTTTTTTTCTGTTTATCAATATTCCCAAGAATATTGTTGTAATGGTATTATTGTAAAAGAAAAGAAAAAGTAAGTGTAAAAGTGTAATATATTTAACAACAATGGTGTCTTAAAGTATTTTTTAAATATATGAACCAAACGTGCATTTAATTAAAAATATAGGAAAGAAATGAGTATTTATCTTTTTTTTTATTATTATTAAAGATATAGGATAATGAATATAGGGCTAATCAATAATCAATTTTTTAGTCCTCATCGCTTCCAGGCTAGATCTCAAGTTAACTCAGGTAATCGATCAAATAAATCTATTTAAAAATTATTAGGTCAAGCACCCTTTGTGCAAATAGTTTCGTAAAACTTGCTTTGACTGACTTTTGTGGCTGAAATATATTTTTCCCTAAATAACACACAATTTTAGTTCTTTTTGTTTTGTCCACACATTTTTTAATTAAATAAAAAACTTTTTAATATATCATAAATAAGTATAGTTGAACTCATTGAGCAAAATGTTAGTAGAAGATTAGCGATTATTAAATGAGATTAAAAATCGATATTATAATAATATGAGCTTGACTTACAATTGTGTGTAATATTTCATGCGTTCGGTGTGCAATGTGCATCCCGTATTTATGACACGTCGACACTAGATTGTAATCAGTAACATTTTATTTAATTTTCATGGGTTGTGTTTTAATGAGCTGTAAGGATGTAATAAGTATAACAAATCTTTTTTAATTTTTTAAAAAATTTATCATTCATAAGAGTCGGTCATTATTTTTTAAAAACAAAAATGGAATATAATAATATTTTACTCCAAAAGAATATAATCATAAAAGTTTTTCAAAAAAAATTAAAATGTAATTGACATATTAAACATTAACTATTGTATAGTTGAAAGACTTTCCTTCCCGTTTATTCGGGAAAAAAATGTATGGTAACACTTTGGTAGTAGAAAATAACTCTTACATCTCCAGAAATAATGACTGCTTACTTTGGATAATTGATCATTGACCATTTGAAACTACCTCAAAATATGATAATTAAATTAAGTAGCAAAAGAATTAACAGGAGCCCCTACTAGGATACGTTTGGGTAGTTTTTTCTTTTTCTTTTTTTAATTAGAGCATTTTTAAATACATTCCTTACTAGTATGAGAAATTCAGAGTTATAGTTTGTTTTTTTTTTATCTTTTTTTATATTTGCCATTTTAATTAGTCATACTAGTTATGTATTGTTTTAAAAAATTAATCAAAATCTTAGTGTGAGAGACTCTTGTTGCTGTATCATTACTCATCTTTTATTCATACACAAGACACATCAATGATGGCTTTGCTGCAAAATTAGATGATGCTGTAGCAGCTGAGATAGCAAGTGAGAAACTGAAACAGGGCTACTCTGTTTACGTTTGCTTTTTTTTCTGATCCTTCCTTATGAGTAACTGGGCTTGGTTCTTTGTATAATGCAGACCATCCAAAAATAGTTTCAGTTTCTCCGAGCAAGGAGAAGAAATTACACACAACTCATTCATGGGAATTTCTTGGACTCGAGCAGAATGGCAGGACTCCACCAAACTCGATTTCGGAAAAGGCTAGATATGGGGAAGATATCATTATTGGAAACCTTGACACTGGTGAGATCTACATCCCTATATTATGACAAGGAAATTACTTGAAACTGATTTTTCGCTGCTTTGAAAATATCATAATTATAAGTATCACATTATTTCAATGGGATTGTTTGTTATATGCTAGGTGTCTGGCCTGAATCGAAAAGCTTTAGTGATGAAGGGTTGGACCGATTCCATCTAAGTGGAAAGGAATTTGTCAAAATGACAAAGATGCTCGGTTTCCTTGCAACAGGTTCCTGAAAACTGTAGGCTTTTTATTATGCTTTTCTTCTAAATTGCACCTCCATTGAATCCTCCATCTTCGATGCGCTAGATTTCTTATAAAGCTCGAGTAATGTTGATGTTTGTACTGAAGGAAGCTAATTGGAGCAAGATACTTCAGCCGAGATTATGCAATTCATACAGGACCACTCAACTCTTCCTTTTATTTTCCGCGTGACAAAAATGGACATGGAACACACACATTATCGACGGCTGGTGGTAATTTTGTGGCTGGGGCAAGTGTATTTGGCTTTGGCAAAGGGACAGCGAAAGGAGGATCACCAAAAGATAGAGTGGCAGCTTACAAAGTGTGCTGGGATGGACCAGGTAGATGTTATGACTGCGACATAATTGCAGCCTTTGATATGGCCATTCATGTTTGCGTAGATATGTTGTCCCTTCAGTAGGCAGACAGAAGCCAATATTTTTCGGAGATGGCATTGCAATTGGCTCTTTCCATGCTGTTCAACATGGCATTGTGGTTGTTTGCTCCGCTGGAAATGATGGTCCTGTGGATGTTACTCTATCAAATGCAGCGCTGTGGCATATATATCGTTGTTGGGGCTAGCACAATGGATCGAGATTTCCCTAATTATGTCGTCCTTGGCGATAACAAACGCTTTAAGGTCAATAAGTTTTTGTTCTCTTGCTTTTAATGTTTTTCCTGCTAGAAATCCTTTGAGCATATGCACTTATTTATCAATAACGTACATTTGATTATGAAGGGACAAAGCTTATCAGTGAAAAGGCGTTCCGAGTGACAAGCTCTTCCCTTTAATCAGTGCTGGAGATGCTAAACTAGCTAATGCATCTATAGAAAATGCGTAAGAATACAATTTTTTTTTTTTTTTAAATTTCATCTTACAATTCTAATTTCACTTGTAAGAAGCCTTGGATTCACAATGAAATTTGTTCATATTGATTCTGGGTATGTGAGAAAGGAACACTAGATGCTAAGAAGGTGAATGGAAAGATCTTGTTTGCATTAATGTAAACACTAGAAGTGCAGACGAGGGACTACAGGCAGCCTTAGCTGGTGCTGTGGCATTGTTCTTGTCAATTCACGGGGTTTTTGCCAGTGACCGCAGGACTAATCCTCACGTCCTTCCTGCTTCAGTTATCAATTTCAATGATGGTGTTTCTTTACATAGTTACATCAAATCAATCAAGTAAGATTACAAGCATACCGTACATTTCATCAGCTGCCATGAAATTAGTACCATAACTTGCATTTCACCTTTAACAGGTATCCTATTGGTTACATTACACGTCCAACCAAACTTGCTTTTCACGTTTATCAGGCATCCTGTTGGTTACATTAAACGTCCAACCACTGAATTTGGAACAAAACCAGCTCCAATTGTGGCTGCTTTTTCATCGAAAGGGCCAAATCCCATTATCCCAGAGATTCTCAAGGTACTGTGTAAAATGGCTACTCAATTTAATATCTTTATCTTTTACGCTACTAGAATTGATTAATTAGCTGTTTTAATTTTATTTTCAACCTGATATCACTGCACCAGGAGAGAGTATAATAGCTGCCTATACTGAAGCAGAAAGCCCAACAAACCTTAATTACGACAAGTGCCAGAGTCCATTCAACTCTGTATCAGGAACTTCAATGATGTCCTCACATTTCTGGTGTTGCTGGCCTGCTCAAAATCCGCCATCCTGATTGGAGTCCTGCAGGAATTCAATTAGCCATCATGACCACAGGTACATCAATGAAAACTAGTCCTTGAAAATTTTAGTGTTCGGTTTTTATCTTTTCTTTGTCCTTGTATTTCACAGCAATAATACAGGAAAACAACAAGCAACAAATTTTGAATGCTTCATTTGCTGAAGCAACACCCTTCAGTTATGGAACAGGCCATGTGCAACCAGACCTCGCAATGGATCCTGGATTGGTTTATGACTTAACGGTTAACGATTACTTAAACTTTCTTTGTGCACTGGGATACAAAAAAAATGTAATTTCTTTGTTCTCAACAAACTGCACTTACACATGCCCGAATAATGCTATCAGTCTGCTCACTTCAACTACCCTTCAATCACAGTGACTAAATTCTCTGGCTCAATCACAGTGGCGCGAAGAGTCAAGAATGTTGGCTCTCCGGGAACTTGCCGAGCTTGTGTAAAAACTCCGTAAGGAGTCTCAGTGACTATTGCACCAAAGAGCTTGAAGTTTATAAATGTCGGAGAGGAGAAAAGCTTCAAGGTCATCATTAAAGCTAAGAATGCAAGTGTTACTAAGGATTATGTATTTGGAGAGTTGATGACTTGATGTGGTCAGATGAGAAAAATCACCAAGTGAGGAGTCCTATAGTGGTGAAGGCAGTGTGATGAAAAACTTAAAATTTTCCTTCAGCTAAGTTTAAATGTCTTGAATAAGCCTCCATTGTCTATTTGATAACGATGGCCCATAAATAAGTTTACCGATCTCACTGTGTTTTACTTTCATAATTCAGCCAATGATGTTGTTGTATATGCTAATCAATTACTAACAATTACTTTTAACTTTTAACGTTGCCAACTTATCACAACATTTTGGATTGGAAGCAATTAAATAAAAAGTAGAGTGGAAAGAGAGAGGTCAACGACTTGTTCTTAAGCGTTGCCTAATGAATTGAGGCAATATAAATATGATTTTAAGAACAAACGTTCATGGTGTAAAAATTCTATTTATATATAACAAATTGTTGGGGTCAAAAATCATAATTTAAAAACGATAAATATAAGTCATTTTACGTAATCTACAAATTTTGTGACAAACATTAAGACATTAAGACTGAAGGTAAAATTATATATAAATTTAACTTTAAGAACCTAATATGTTACAGAGCATGATTAGAGTTGTGAGGATAAGTACACTTGATAATTTCCTAACTGACGTGGAATAATTAGTTAGCTGATTTAGCTTCATTGTTAACAAACTCGTTAGGCATGGGTTGAGGTTATAACAAACTCCAGTGGATGTATTTCACTAAGTATAAGTACAGAGATCCTGAGCATAGTAGTAAGAGTGGTTAAGAATATAATAAATTCTAGATTCTTCTTCATCTCCTTCCTTCACTTTCTTTTCAATTTTCTCTTTAATTTTCTTGCTAACGAAACACACAATATTACAAAATCTTTCATGGTATCAGAGCCAACAATGACAAGCTATAACCAGATTTTTGAATCTTATAGTTTTGTTACTCCTGTTAAGTTAGATAAAAATAATTTCATTGTTTGGCGAACTCAAATCTTAATGTCAATCAAAGGAAACGGCTTAGAAAGTTTCATCAATGGTGATCGAGCTTGTCCAGAGCAATTTCTCTCTTCAGCTAACATTGAAGCTACTGTTTCAACTTAAACAGAGAATTGAGAGATTAATCCAAAGTATACAGCTTGGATGAAGACAGATCAGTTGATACTAAGTTGGATGATGTCATCTATTTAGTAAAACTAGCTTGCTACGGTGATTCATTACTCCACTGCTAAAGAGCTTTTGGATACACTCACAAGTATATTTATCTCACAATCTCAGGCTAGAATAATGCCTCTTAAAATGTAGATTCAAACACTTAAAAAAGGTTCAATGTTTATGATTGATTACTTTGCTAAAATAAAGAAATTATCTGATAGCTTAGCTTTGGCTGGGAAACCTGTTGAACTGAATGACTTTATTCAATATGTTTTGACTGGACTGGATTCCGCTGACTATGAGTCTCTAGTTACTAGTGTCTTAGCTAGAGGTGACAAGATTAATCTTGATGAATTTTATTCCTTGCTGCTGAGTCATGAAAATAGAGTTGAGCAGAAGAAAGAAAAAATTGCTAGTGATATTACACATAGTTTGTCAACTAATGTAGCTCAAAAGCAATTTAATTCTGGAAAAAATGCTGCTGGTAATCCAAAATATAATTGTGGATCTTTTGGAGGAGCTTACAACACTGGTTTTGGAAGTTTTGCTAATGGCAGAAGTTTCAATTCTTATTTTGGCAATGGCCTTGGTCACCCTAACTTTGGAAACTCTAGCATGCCAAAAGGTTCTGGATATCAAGGTTATATGCTGTACTCAGATCCAGCTGCATTTTATGTTTATAATCCTGGTAGCTCCTTTAGTGCCAATTCTTCTTCAGCTTCTCCAGCTCCTGCTCCTAAAATGGTTGAAGATCGTACCTGATACATTGACAGTGGTGCAACTAATCACATCACCAATGATTCAAGTAAACTTCTTGAACTAAAAGCTTATATTGGAAATGAAAAATTGCTTGATGACAATGGTTCTCCCTTGCATATTAAACACATTGGATCAGTATTGCTAGCCATAACCACACATGAACTTTTATTGCTAAATCATGTTCTTCATGTTCCACAGATAACCAAGAATTTACTTAGTGTCTCAAAACTCTTAGTTCATAATAATGTGACCATTGAATTTCTTGAAAATTCTTGTTTTGTCAAGACCAAAAACTCAGGAATTATTTTGCTTAAAGGAGTTGCAAAAGGAAGATTGTATCAAGTCCAAATTTCGCCTAAATTCTCTGAAGATAGTTCAGCTTTGTTCTGTCAATCTTCTTCTAATAAATTTGAGTCTATGTTTGCTTATTTTCCTTCTTTGTCTTGTAATGTTTCTGATGTCCTGAATAATTCTTCCTTAATCAATAATAACTCTTGTAAGTCACCTTGTTAGCTAATGAAAGAACAATAGATATAAATTTGCTTCATAAAAGGCTAAGACATCCTGCTTTTCAAACTCTTAAAACTATGTTGAAAGGCTATACTGATATTACTTTGAATAAAACCAAAAACTTGAATTTCTGTAATGTTTTTTAGTTTGGTAAAATTTATTTGTTACACTTTGATTCTATTACAACAAAAACAACAGAGCCTCTTCAACTCTTGTATGTTGATCTTTAGGGTCCATCTCATGTTACTTCAACTCAAGGTTATTCTTATTACTTGTCAATTTTAGATGACTTTAACAGGTTCACATGGATTTTTCCTTTGATTGCTAAGTTTGATGCACTTCAAATATATTGGGGAGGAGAATTTAGAAGTTTTTCATCTTATCTTGCTCAATTTGGAATTCAATTTAGGCACCATTGTGCTCATATTCATTATCAAAATGGTAGAATAGAGAGAAAACACATGCATATTGTTGATATTGGCCTCACTTTGTTAGCTCAAGCAAATTTGCCTCTGAATTTCTGGTGGAATGCTTTTCACACGGCTGTTTTTCTCATCAATAGATTACCTACAACAACCTTGAATAATATTTCTTCTTATAAAAAATTTTTCATCAAAAACCTGATTATGCATTTCTTAGAACATTTGGTTGTGACTGCTATCCTTATCTTAGGCTATATAATAGACACAAACTTGATTTTAGATTAGGTAGATATGTCTTTATTAACTATGGCTCCCACCATAAAAGTTATCAATGTCTTCATTCTTCTGGTGGAGTGTATATCTCCAATCATGTAATCTTTGATGAAAATTCTTTTCCATATGTTTATGGTTTAGATTTTTCTTCTGTCACTCAATCTTGTACTTTAACAGATACAGTCTCCAATTCTTCTATTGTCTCCAATTCTTCTTTTACTCATATTCCAATAGTACAACTTCCTCTGCAACCTTTTTCAGCAGATGACCCCTCAAATCCTTCATCAATAGCTCCTAGAGAGGTGCATTCTCCTTATCAATCATCATCATCTGAAATTCATTCCCACACAGAACAATTGTTTGACACTTAACCCTTGAATGACACACAATCACCACCATATCTAATACTTGCTGCACCACCAGTAGGATATCCAATGATCACAAGATCCAAGACTGGTATTTACAAGCTGAAGTCATATCTTGCTGCACTTTTGGCTGCACCTTTACAACCTATCTCTATTTCTCAAGCAATATTTGATCCAAAATGGTTCAAGGCAATGCAAGAGGAGTACCAAGCTCTTCAAAGCAATCATACTTGGGATTTAGTATTACTAACAACACCTGTCAAAGTAGTAGGAAGTAAGTGGTTTTCAGAATAAAGTACAATTTAGATGGTACTGTTTCTAGATATAAAGCAAGACTAGTGGCTAAGGGTTTTCATCAGATACATGGAGTAGATTATATGGAAACTTTCAGTTTAGTTGTGAAAGCTTTAACAGTGAAAATAGTATTGAGTTTAGCTGTTATGAACAAATGGGTTCTTAGGTAAGTTAATGTCAATAATGCTTTTTTAAATGACATTTTGGTTGAGGATATATATATGACACAGCCTGAAGGATTTGTTGATCCTACCAAGCCTAATCATGTCTGCAAACTCAAGAAGGCCATCTATGAATTTAAGCAGGTTCCTATAGCATAGTTTGACAGATTCAAAACTACTATGGTAGCTCAATGGGGTTTTCTAAATTCCAAATCTGATAGCTCACTCTTCTATAAGTGGGAAAATGGTCATATTCTACTTGTTTTGGTGTATGTTGATGATATAATAATTACTAGCTCTAACTATCAGCTGATACAACAAGTAATTCACAATATGCATACTATTTTTGCTTTAAAAGACTTGGGGGAGCTAAACTATTTCCTTGGGATTGAAGTCTTAAAGACAACAACTGGATTTTATCTTTCTCAAGCAAAGTATATCGCTGATCTTTTGGCCAAGCATGATATGGCAGATTGTAGCCCAGTTCCTACTTCAATGTCTACAGGACATCATCTTACAAAAGGATCAGATCCAACTATTTCCAATGCATCTCAGTATAGAAGTATCGTTGGAGCCTTGCAATATGTGACTTTAAAAAGACCTGAGATAGCATTCTTCATTAATAAGCTCATTCAATTTTTGTCTTCACTAGCAGCAGAACATTGGGAAGCATGCAAGAGACTTTTGAGGTATTTGAAGGGGTCTATTCATTTTTGTTTGCATTTTTATGATTATGGAACTTTATAAGTGAATTGTTTTAGTGATTTTGATTGGGCATGTGACAAAGATGACCGAAAATCAGTTGTTGGATATGCTGTTTATCTTGTTTCAAATTTAGTTTCCTGGTGTTCTAAGAAGCAACCAGTGGTTTCGAGGTTTAGTACTGAAGCGGACAGTTACAGATCTAGACGACTAAATTAGGGGGGCTTGGTTCAAAAAAATTATTTAATTTGAATTTTTTAAATGTTCACTCGAATACATTTTAAGTCTTATAAACTCAAGTTTCATTACTTTTTTTTTTAATTTTAAATAATAATTGAATAAATTATTTATTTTACATGTATGAAAATATCATTTTTCAAAGTAATTTTCATAAAAAATATCATTTTTCTAAGTAATTTTCATAAAATATTAAAAAAATTATTTTTCTAAGTAATTTTCATAAAATATTAAAAAAACCAAAATAACATGGCTAAAGAGATTTGAATCAAGACTCTAAAATCATCAAATAACACATTTACAACTAAACTATAAGTCTTTTATAATGTAAAAAATGTGTCTAAATTCTTATTATTTAACTCATTCAGAAGGGGTTTGGGGTACATTTTAAAAGAAAAATTAATGGTCCAAAAGGGGCTGAAAGCCCCTTCTGAACCTTAACTGAGTCCACCCATGGAAGCGGAATATAGAGCTTTAGCTCAAGCCACATCTAAAGTTGTTTGGATTCAATCTTTACTTAGTGAACTGAATATTAATCTTGATGCAGCACCTATAATGTGGTGTAATAATCAAGGTGCTATAGCATTGGCTTATAATCTTGTTTATCATGCTAAAACTAAGCATGTTAAACTGGATATCCATTTTATCAGGGAGAAAGTAGCAGCCAAGAAGATTGTTGTGCAGTTTGTTCCTAGTGAAGATCAAACTACAGATGTGCTTACCATGCCACTAACTTTTGATCAGTTTCACTATCTTCGCAGCAAGCTATGTCCATCTAGGACAGTTTAGCTTGAGAGGGGATGTTACAGAGCATGGTTAGAGCTGTGAGGATAAGTGCACTTGATAATTTCCTAGCTGACGTGGAGCAATTAGTTAGCTGATTCAACTTCATTGTTAATGAACTCGTTAGGCATGGGTTGGGGTTATAACAAACTCCAGTGGACGTATTTCACTAAGTATAAATACAGAGATCCTGAGCATAGTAGTAAGAGTGGTTAAGAATCTAATAAATTCTAGATTCTTCTTTATCTTCTTCTTTCACTTTCTTTTCAATTTTTTCTTTAATTTTCTTGCTAACCAAACACACAATATTACAAAATCTTTCACAAAATAATTTACAATTTATTATTTGATTAATTTAATAATGAAATTTATATAAATATAAGTCATTTCACTTAATATAAATTTAACATCGTTATAACAACGTGGAGATGTTTGAACCTATTTTAAAACATAAGTGGGTTTCGATTAGTTTCTCCAAACATGAAGAAAGTAATTTCATTTTCTCCTTTTATTTTAATACTAATATGTGTTTCAATTATATTCTACTCATAATTACAATTATTTAACATTAATCTAGATCAATTATTATAGTATTGCAAAATTTCTATTCCCATATTAAGATAAATCGATTGAGACTAGCCTACTGTCAAGAATTAGGCCGGAAGCTCCGCTCAATTATTTTGATATTTATCATTTTACAGTTTTAGTTCTACAGAAAAGTACATGTAAGGTATAGTCGTCCACAAAAGCATGCAAATTGTTGCCAATACAATGGGGCAGATACGAAATATTATTCTGCCATCAATGAAAATGTTTTTTAAATCTCCACTCGCATTCATTTTCGTGCAAGCAAATCAAAACTTTTGTTTTTCTTGGAAGTTTAATATATTTTCCACATTTGTTTTATTAGGTGACTTAGAGTCAAGGCAAACTAGAAATTGCCATTGCTGTCTTAATTTGTGCCAATACGAAGAACTGTTTAATGTGGCAGATACGAAATATTATTTTGCTATCATTGAAAATGTTGTTTACATTACAAAATATAGCATCTTGACTAGCATTCAGTTTCAGGAAAGCAAATCAAAACTTTTATTCCTCTTGGAGTTTTAATACACTTTCCACATTTATTTTATTAGTTGACTTAGAGTCAAGGTAATCTAGAAATCGCCACGTCTATCTTTTTTTTTTTTTTTTGGGCAAAATCCTCTTTTCTGAATTCCACTATTTTATTGGTCCATTTTTTGAAATTAAATACACTCATATGTGAAATTGTTAATATCTTGAGAATAAAAATTTTAGCTTATAGCTATGTTAAGAAGCTAATAAGAAGATCTAAGTGCTTAAATTTTTAACTTGTCCTGAAAGGTAGTTTAAAATAAAGAGTTTTAATAACAGAGGGACTAAATGTCAATTAAAACCTTTTTTTTTTCAATCTGAAATTTTGGTGTTGAGTTAACAAAGTATCCAACACTTAACACAAGTCAACCAAATGATTGACAATGCATCACTTGGGATAAATACCAACAATGTATCCTAACCTAACAACATACATGTGGTATTCCGCATCCTTTGGCCTGGGTCCTGAGCATAGTTTCATTGGAGACAAAAGAAAGAAATGTTATTTTACCAATAATAATAGGGATTTCAAATTTGAGTCTCAATATAATTTATAATTACTATATGCATTAAATCTGTTAGATGATAAATTTTATAAGTTATAAAATTATTATTTTACCATTCAATAAATAAATGTTATATCCATTGAGACTTAAGTTGAAATTTAGATGTTGAGATCCCTAATATTACCTATTAACATTTCATTTAAATGAACCAAAAGGAAGAAAAAAAATTGCAAATGGAAGCGCTGCTAAGTTGTATCACTGCCGACATTGAATCAACTACCGCAAGATGATATAAATAACTTAAACACATTATCGAAGCCCCATCACCAACACTATGTAAAAAGTAAGATCAGTAAACACAATTTGTTTATCATAGTTTGTGTTCCGAACATTTACTGGCTATACAGGCTGTTAAGACTCACAAAAGGTAAATTGAATAATAAATTAATTAATCAACAAGCACAAAACTTGAAAAATTTCTGACTGCTGTAGGTGGGCGCGCTCTGCATTTACATCATACAAAATGCTTCTTTATCATAGTTTTAAAATGAAAGGACTTTATTAGTCCAACTAATCACTTCATAAATGATGATCATTATAAAGTTTAGACTAGTCATCAACTTATTAGATGCTTCATTAGATACTATTAATCCTATCCAATTTCCATATGCTTTAAATTTCTTATAAGAATTATGATGTACCAATAGTTCAAAAAATTGGTGGCTATATTTTGATATATAATCTGAATATAATTTTCTATGTTTAAAAAAAAGAAGGGATTGGATAGTCAACATATGCCAATTTTTTTGGCCCCTACTCAAATTTAGGCGGCCAATCAATAAAATTACTTAAAAATATTCAATCAAACACTCTTGGGGAATAATTTTCTAAAATTTATTTTTGACTAACTGTATAGATGAATTTTCCTTGCACTGAATATTTATCTCCTTTAACACAATAAAAGATAAACCAATTCTTTTGTCCTCAAAAATTTTTTTAATTAAAGAAAAGGAAAGCTTTTTAATATATTAACGATAGGTATTTTTGGACTCATGAGGCAATTTTAAGCAATTGTTAAATGAAATTAATCATCAATATTATAATAATATGAGCTTTACTTGCTATTGTGTGTAATATTTCATACGTCGGTTGTGCAATGTGCATCTCATGTTTATGGCACGTCGACAGTAGATTGTAGATCAGGAACATTTTATTTAATTTTCTTGAGTTGGACGGATACCACAATAAGAATTTTTACATTATTTATAAACCAAATATTAAAAATTATCCTATTTCTTGATTTTCTAGGTAGGTCAGAATAACTATTCTTTTTTATTTTTTATTTTTAATTTTTAATTCTTGGTGAAACAAATAATCTTTAAAAAATTATCATTCATAAGAGTCGTCGGTCATTATTTTTTAAAACAAAGATATATAAAGTCTAAATTACAGAACGTATATTTTTAAAAAATATATTGCATGAAAACTCTTGCTATTAGTGTTATGTACAATAAACTGACTTGTCGGCTAAATATATATAAAAGGTCCGACGTAGCTTCTATATAGAGATACATGCTTTATTTTTCACGTGATACAACTTGGTATCAGAAAATGACACTTACATCTCGTCATCTAGTGTGGACCACGTCCAGAAATAATGATTGCTTACTTTGAACAATTTTGAACCTAGCTACCTTAAAATATGATAATTAAAATAAGTAGCAAGTGAGTTAACCACAGGAGCCAACCCTATAAATTGAAACCAGACTTTCTCTCTCGCAGCTTCCCAATTATGCATCATAATAGCTAGCTAGCATTTGAAGTAGAAAGTACGATGAAGTTATGTATTTGTAACATGCAATATTACAATTAATTTAAATATTCATGACGACAAGAAGCCTTTATATTGAATGTATCATGGATGCATAACTAGCTTTGTTTACGTGCTAACATAAATTAATTTGTAGCAAAAGATGGTCTTCAAATTAGTAACAGGGGAAGGGACTGATGTAATTGCACTTACAAAGCTGCTTGAAAAAACTTTCGGTATGCGAAGGGACTGATGTAATTGCACTTACAAAGCTGCTTGAAAAAACTTTGGGTATGCTGAGCTGATGAGTGTTGGTCCCTCGAGACTTCGAATGATAAGAAGCCGGAGCAGCCGGAGGAGAATGAGCGGCCGGCCGTGCCGTAGGATCCACCGCATTTAATTTCTTCCATGAACATTATTTGGAGCATGAGGGTTGTAGATATCCTCATGATGAAAAACTTATTAGAAAAGCAGGACACTCAAGGTCCAAATTATGCATGGCAAGTGGTTTATTGATGAAAAACTTTTAACTTGTGTCGTGTACATATAAAATAAGGAAATGGATCTTTTTACTTTTGATTTTGTGTGTCTTCAAACAATCTTGCAATACATGAACGTTATTAATTATTTATCAGCTAGTGCTTGATTTAATTTATTCGAGATCATTAGCCATTGCATTTTAGTGATAAAATGATTGTTCAATAATCGTGGCCTTGCAAAAGTACAAAAGCTTTTGTCAACCACCGATTGACTTTCAGTCATCTTCATCACTTGCCCGATCTACATCAGTAAAGCCTACCAACCTTGATATGCCTCTTATTGTGTAATGAACGCCAAAGTCTTTCATTCTCTGGAGATATCTCGACACCTGTTTACAACTAAGCCAATGAGACTGTAAAGGCCACGCATGTAATATCTCAAATTGTGAACAACACAAAAAATTCCTGGCTTAGTTATAGTAACATACAAAAATGCACCATCTACACTTCGATACAAAGTAGCATCATTAAATGACTAAGCACCTGCTTTTGAAACTTTAGTACCTGTACTCATTGGTGTTGGTGAGCTAGCTCTTGTAATCCTGCATATTAGTTCTCTTAAGCAGATTGGAGATATACTTGGACTGGATTAAGAGCCTTATTGATTTACAAGCATTAACTCGACTTGCTAGCTTGCACTTAATTCCTAGAGGCAGTATCTTGCCTTTTGATATGCCCTTATAAACTTAAGTAACTTTTCTATTTTAATCGGTGCTGAGAAAATGAACTATTTTGATTATATAATTTAAGAATTTCTTCGATAAATTTCCTAAGAGATGCTCGAGAGTATTGGTGCTTCCACATAACATAAAGAGTTTACTACTTCATGCTTGGATTATGAATTTACAAATAAAGAATAAAGCTTCTCTGTTTAACTGAAGTTTACGACTTCGTGAACAAAATCCTAACCTAGTTAACAAGGGCTTCAACGAATTAAAGTGTCTATGGATCAATAACAGGAAGAAGATGAAGTGTATGTTAAACATTGGAATAGAAAGGACCCTGTGATTAAAAGATACGTTCTATCCTAACTTTCTTAAAATACATAAAAAGGTTAGACGTGGTTGATTGTGACGGCATGTCGAACGTTGAACATTTGTACGTGTCATTTGCTACGAAGTTTTCAAAATCTTGACTATATATTTTGAAGCAATGAGTTGTAAATCACTGCTTAATGTGTCTTTAAATTTGAAGGGTTTGAGATTGTAAAAGAAGAAATAACCAAATTATTTTCATCATTAAGGGTAATGCAATTGGTTTTTTCTAAGGCAATTATCCACCGATTATTTATTTTTTCACACTTTTTTAAAAATACACAATTTTTTTTTTTTTTTTGCTGAGCTCCACTCGAAGTTATATTGTTTTGCACCTGTTCACCGTCTTCACGCTGTTATAATGTTGCTGACGTTATAAGGGTAAATTTGTCATTTGACCTAAGCAGCTGAAAAACGACCCCATTTAAACGCTTGGAAGAAGACTTCCATAATCAAGCCTCAAAGCCAACAACCTTTTCTTCACCTGCACTTCCCATGCACCTGCTTCATGTGCCATGCACCCGCAACATAAGAATCCCCATCATTATCATCATCGTCAATACAAGTACTCCCTTCCTCTTGTTTAATAATCCTCTTCTTATTCTTCGAATTTGCACCTCAATATAACTTACCTACCTCTCCTCACTCGCATCCCTCTCATTTCACCTCATCGTGGTCCATACAAGCCCACAACCATTGCACTCATGATGAACGTCAACATCACCATAACTCAACAGTGGCGAGGACGACAATGGGCACTCCTCTAATGCCGTGAGTAGGCCATCAAGAGTGGTGCTGCTGTTGGTGGCCGTAAAGAAAAGGAAATGCTTTTTTTTTTCTGAAAGATTTTTTTTTTATTTGGCCTTCGATGCTGAATAAATCATAAATATACAGATTAGTTTTTATGGTGTGGAATGTAATTTTTATGGATTTTCAACCAAAACTCTGGAATTTCAATTTGAACTTGGAGCTAAAGTATGACGGATTGAGCTTGAATTATTGTTAGATGCTGCAGTAATTGAGAAAGTGAAAGTGAAAGAGAATAAATCCTAAAAAGTTTCAGCTGTTGATGATTATTCCTTTTGAATTTGATTCTCAGTTTTTTTTAAATGAAAATTTCAATTTGTGGGTGCTGTGAGTTTCACCTGCTTCTATTGTTGCTTTTGCTTAATTTTGCTCTTATTATTAGAGATTTGTTGATGATGATTCCTTTCTTATGGGCTTAGATTCAAGAGTAAATTAAGTTTCAAGATCTGACTTTTTTCCTTTCTTTTTTTTTTTCATTTATTTAGAGTAAAACAGTAATTTTACTTTTAGGGGCAAAAATGTGATTTAATTAATATTTCATTAATTCTCTTAACTGAGTGAAGATGGAAGTGGATGGGTGTAACAAAATGTAACTTCAGGTGGAATTCTATCAAAAAAATAAAAATATGTGTATTTTTTAAAAAGTGCAAAAAAAAAAAACGGTCGGTGGATAATTGCCCTTTTTTCTACCTCACATGGTACAGATTGCCTTCTTTTCATTATTTTTATGCACTTAATTATGAATATTTCAATGAGTTGTCTACTTTATATGTGTTTAAATTTGAAGGGTTTGAGATTGCACAAGTAGGAATAACTTGTCATTAAGGGTAATGCATGTTAATTTTTCTACCTCAGATGGCATAGATTGCCTTATTTTCATTATTTTTATGCATTTAATTAAGAACCTTTTCCCTTTTAATATTGCTTTATCTAAAATTCAAATTGTTGATTGTTTTTAGAATTATTATATAAGGTTAGAGATGGCAATACGAGTCATTAGACAACACAAATGCAGTATAATGATTTCGTATTTGGGTTGATAGAAATTGAATGATCAATAATTGTACCATGTCATGTCAACCCCTTTCTTAATATCGTATTCGTGCTAAATGACCTTAACATGTTTAACCATTTACGGAGTGAATATATATATATATATATATATTTGTATCGTACCGTGTCAACATGTTTATCCATTTAGAATTCAAATACAGGTTTAAGAGTTTTACCTATCTTTCATTAATGTATTTTCAGTTGATTAAATTACACTTGTGTTAGAGGAATTAAGAGAATATGCTAATAACGGGAAATAAAATGAGGGGTTCTTTAATGATTTTTTTAAAATTTTGGGATTAATGTAATAATGTCGATTTAATTGGGGGTTGAACGAAATTTACACACGTATTAACAATACAATAAGCCTTATTACATCACCATTGAAAGTTGATATTCTAAATAATTAAGATATTCTACATAATTAAGCATGTTATCAATGTCAACCCTTTGGTTGCTCTTCCTATTTTAATTAATTGAAAACGGAAAACATTGATGCCCGAGATTGTGTCACACGCCACCTATTTAATTGTCACATGTTCACAAGAGTAATGAACCACAATACCCTTAATTATAGTGCACGTACCATAATTACAGAGATTTGCCCAAAATAATTGGAGGATTTTCTTTGATTTCTTTTGGTTAGTCGTCACTTGTCAACTCTCCTATATAAATACATGATACGATGTATGAAAAAAAACGCAACTTTCATCTGCAAATCTTGCTCCTTCTCATTACTTCTACACAAAAATTTGAAAAAAAGGCATATAGGCGCTCATCAGCTATGTCGACTATGAAGGTATGGACTATTCAGTGGAATTTTTATATCATATCTGATTTTAAATTACATTACCATGATAACTTAAATGAAGTTCCTTTCTTATTGTTCTTACTACTTGTTGCATACGGCAAAAGTGTGTGATCCATTGTAAAATGTTCCATAGCAAACGTACCGCCATTGAGGAATTGAAGGTGAAAATACCTACTAAATTCCCAGGTAATTAAAAAAATAATAATAGTAAAATTATATTTTAAAATGTACAGATGTCTTACACTGCAAAATTTTTATTGATTGTTATATATATAGGAGTGAAATCAGTGGAGATAAAAGAGCAAGTGCAAGGGATTGTGATGATATTAAAAGGTGAAGACCCGATTGCAATTTGTTCTTTTGTGAGGAAAAAGGATCGGACGGCTGAAATCATACATTATGGTCCGTTATGAAGAAAATTAAAACGAGAGAGCTGCCACATCGAAACATCGAAAATAAGAGCAAACCAAAGTCGAATAATTGCATTAGGTCCTATTCTAGACATATATTAATTTCCGTTAATAATTTCTCCTCACATATATATATGTTTGTATGTGTGGGTCGATGAATTAATAAACTTACATCGACGACGAATGAGAATAACATTTGCATGAGATGTTTTTATTGATTTATTTCTCTCTTTATAATCTTCTTTGATTTTTTTTTCTTTTCTTTTCAAATTTATCATTTTTTGAACATTGTCGTAAACAATTCATATGAAAAATTCGACTCAAACGCGCACAGAGAGGGTACCTGTTTGCTGTGTGCATGAGATTCAGTTAAACATTTCTTGTATATATTGTGTGATGTTGTTCTTAAAATTTCAGCAATACTAAAGGGAAGTAGTTCCGAGGGAAGAGGCCTGTGGAATGGGGATCAGGAGAAATATGGGAGCATGACGTTAAGGTCCCCAATATTTTTGACTCACTTGTGTTCGTAATTTATTGAAAGATACGCGGCGACATTTTGAGATATCCACCAAATTCTTCCTACCTTTTGAGTTTTGACAAATATATAATATTGGACTGACAATTAGGTTAATTATCATAGTGAAAGAACCTAAAAAAATGCTTTTGTCCAGTTATAATTTTAACATAGGGGATGCAATGGGTAATTACATAAATTAGAGAAATAAGAGGTAAAAGTGAAAAATAATAGGGATCTACGTGTTCTGCTCTCTAATGTATATGAAAGTGTTTGATGATCATATATATTCGGGTCTCTAGAATATTTGATTTGAATTCGAATTGCTTAATAATGTGCAACGTACATAGTTGTGGGTATTAAGTAACATGATCAATCCATAATTATTTGCCAACAACCTCTTGATTAGTTTGGTAGGTACCTCCTCTCCTAACTCTAAAGTTGAGGGTCCAAGTCTCCTCGGTAATTGTGGGACTAATTTTTTATACTAAGATTCAACTGTATACTTTTAATTCAGTTTGGGCTTTAGAATGTGAAGCTTTGATAGTAAATTTATACAGTTTAATTTAGGCTTTAGAATATTAAGCTAAATTTTTACAATGTTAGATTTGGTTGTATTGTAGATAATATTTTGGAAAAGAAAAATTGATGAAGGAGAAGGGCAGTGAACTTTAATTAGACATTGTGTGTATTGTGATGTTGCTCTTAAAACTGTAAATTTATTTTGGCGGTATATAGTATTTCTAAAAGAGTTTTATCAGATATAATTTGGTCTCTTGATTTGACTTGATTACTTAATGTCCAAGGTCTAGTGTGCATTAGAAAACATGATCAATTGATGAAAATTTAGAAATATTTACATTCATAAGCTTCATAGGAGCAAATGTTAATTTCGTCCAAGTTCCCATAAAATTCCTTTTTAAGGTTTTGTTTCCATGTGAAAGAATTTCAGTGAGTTCGTATCTGTTCTGCTGAATTGGTCAGTATTCTATAAAGATAGGCATCATTTCCATGTATATGGGTGTATAGGTGAAGAATTTGCAGAATATGATCATTTGCGAAGATAATCAAAAGTAGCTAATTCATGGTACTTATGATTAATAACAATAGAAAGAATTGCAACGCTTGATGACACCATATAATACTAATCCCGGGTTAATTAATCATAAACTAATCTATCTATATATATCTAGTTAAGTGTATTTCAGATCACGAGATGGTCCAAAATTCAATGACAGTAGTCTTTATAAGTGCATTTTAATAGGAAGCCAATATTTTGTAATGGTTTTTAAAGTAAGATATAGTCTGCCACCTTGGAGGTATTTGCTCATACATGCATAATTAATCTACTATTTAATTGTAATTTTGTAGTATCCTTGTGATTTATGAAGCATACACTTAATTGTTGTACATTTTACCAATGCGTTTGATCGCTTCCGATCATCAACATTTTACCATTTCATTTTTTCGTTCAAATGTTGGCTCCACTAACCTACGTACCTTGGAAAAATAATTATGCACACTGGTATTACGTGAACAAATTTGGAATTGTTGTGCTTCTAATTCATGCAGAACTTACATAAAACACAAATAATTACCAATATAGAAACAAGTTCGTGCTACGGATTCCTTTTTCAACATGCATTACTAAATTTGTCCATTAACGCTTTGCATTGCCTTTCCCTTTTTTGAAAATTAAAAATATATATGAACATAATAACCTAATTTAATTCAACCTACAATTATACATTTTCTCAATAATATCTCGTCAAACTCAGAATCCCAACAAGGCCACTAAATGGTACAAAGAGGAGGAAGAGTTCTCCCTCGGCTTCATAATTCTCTGAAGAAACAAGCAGTGATCTTTCGGTATAAAGTCTTTTTGTTTTTGCGCAAATCATCTCCTTCAAGTTACGCTGAATCATGAGGGTATGTATTTTGAACATGCAATTTAGTTTTGTATTCAAGAATTAATTGAACCAGCCTTTCCTTTTCAAAAAATTTTATTCCATGCACAATTAATTTACTTGCTGAGACGAATTGAAGTTGCTTAATTATGTATTTTTCTTCTCAATGTAGAAAATGATTTTGTTTAGATTGGACAACATGCATAGCCCGAAGTGTCGCACAAAGGCCCTCAAGATCATAGCTGGCTTTTCAGGTAATCAACAGAATGGAAGTGATTATTCATGGTAGCTTGTACCATCTCTTAAATTTAGTATTGGTTTCTCCTGCGGATCCATACTACTGATTAATTGATTTTTAATTTTCTCTATGAATGGAGTTGTTCAGACTCACCAAACTATTTATTAAACTTATCTTTAAAAATAAATTCTAATTGTTAAAATGTTCCTAAAGTAAATTATAATTTTAGACACAAAATATATATATTTTTTAAAAAAAATCACTCTTTGAACCCATTTTCACATTCAACTTTGTATTATTTTTCATAAACCCTAAATTGATATTCTTTATTTAGTCCCCTTGACTTCTCATCAAAATTAAACCTCCATGGAGTTAAAGAAGACAAAGGAAGAATCAATTGAAGGAGCTAACGGAGACTCTTTTCAGATCGAAATACTGGATACTGGATTTTTTTTTTATCAGTACCAAAGTTTTGTTAGGCAGACATCTAATTATTTTCCTAGCATCAACCGCTTTCACTAGCATTTCCAAGTTAAAAACAGGGGTATAATTATCACTTCTTTCCCAAAATTAAGTAGTGTTACCACTTGACAAAGGACTCACTTTTACGATTATTAGCTGCTCTAGCCATTTTGCTTTGGCTTTGCTTACTCCATTTGGAATTTTTCCTCCAAAATATATAATTGGGAGTATTATTTGTGTTCTGTATAATATTTTAGTTTTCAATCTAATAAATCTAATAATTTATTTAGGGTTTTTAAATGAATTTAACTGGTTTAATGAGTAAAACCATATTATTATAATAGTTGGGTTCAATAAGGGTGTATTGGGCATTTAGGTAGATTTATTGAGTAAATTTTAAATTTTCAAAATTTAAGAATGGGTTTATTTAATAAATGGATGTAGGGAACAGTTTGGTGGGTTCAAATAGCCATATTCTTTCTCTATTCATACTTTTGATGTAATTTTAATTCATTTTATTGAGGGATTAGGCCCTTTTGTGCCCTACTTGTTTGGATGTTACTTTCTAATTTTTTTTAATTTAAGTTTCCTCTAACTCGTAGAGGTTTATTAAAACAAAAAGAAAATGATCATGGTCTTGACTTATATATGTTGATCTGAGTGGGGATAGATCTACATTCAAGGGTTTGGGGCAACTGACACCCACTGAAAATTTGATTTTAAGGTTAACTTTATAAATTATTATTTGTATTATGGTATTGCCCCCATGAACCAAGTTTGTAGATCCGCCCCTGAATACTGAGTAATTATTGATAGAATTATCGTAACATTAATTGTATAAATGGAAATAAAGGTTTGCTATCAGTGGCGATGAAAGGGGATGACTTGAGACACATGGAAGTAATAGGAAATATTGATGAGGTTGCACTTGCAAACATGCTTAGAAGGAAAATTGGGTACGTAGAGATGATGAAGCTTGATATTCTCGATGGTCCAAATCAGCCGGCAAGACAGCCCAGGGTGCCTGAGCGGCCCTTCCCTGCGGAGACCCCTTGCTGCTCCATCATGTGAAGTGTGAACTCTGGGGAGCCAATTAATATTAACAAAATGTAAATAAAAAATTATTATTAAAAATCAGAATCAAGTAGTCGCTTGCAGTTCATCATGTTAGGAATATATCCAATGATTGTTTCTGATTGAATTTCTATTTGTAATCTTTACATATGTTCAACGAATTTCATGGAATTAATCTAACCTTTTTTTTTTTCAATTTGTTTTCACAAATGAGGTGAGTTGTTGAGCTATAGAATGGCTTTCAAATAGTGATCACTCAAGTGTTTGTGTTTAATCATATGACTTGTCGAGCAGATTATCCCTCTCTCTATATATCCATATAGGGATGCTTTGATCATTCAAGTGTTTGTGTTTTATCATATGACTTGGCGAGCAGATTATCCCTCTCACTATATATCCATATAGAGATGCTTAATTAAAACATGCATCCAACTCGCTTGTAATCATCATAAAATTAATTGGAGATTTATAATCAACTTGCCTAGCTTGCAGATTCATTCATATTGACATCAACAATCAATGATGATGGCGACGGACACATGGTTCTGTAGTGGTACGTACGTTAGTGAATAAAAAGTCATGACCAGCACTGATAGTCATTAAACCAAATTGATAACAATCAACATTCAAAACTTTATTTTCACAAACTTTCAATTGACTCAAACTGATCACACTCGCCATTTCATTTTCAGCCAAAGATTATGTATGTGTTTTGTGTGGTTGGTCCAAAACTAAACAGAACTATAATTGTAGTTAAATGAACATGTTTGAAAATTGAGTGGCGTTACAATCACCCAATGGGCCTCCAACCAAAAAATAAAAAATAGAAATTGTTTTTGAGTCGGTCGATGACCATTCTGGGATTACCCTTCGGGGTAATCATTATTCTCCTTAAAAATTTGTGAAAAAGATGTACAACTTATGACTTCTGAGAAGCTTTAACTACTTTGAATTTTCAATCACATCTACGCGGAGTTTCATAATCACACGATAAAGATGAATAATTGAACAGACAAATTTGGAAATTTAAATTAGCCACTTGGTCTTCAATTTGCTCTTCACTTTTATGATGTTGAAAATATGAGCCCACAAATATTGTTGTTTCCCTCGTGATCGACACTCCTAAGCTGCGAGCAATCGAGGAAACTTCATATGCCTGCTAAAAAAAAAGAAAAAATAATAAATAAATAGTAGGATATTTCTCTATATAAATAATTTGGCATCAGCCGAGCTGTTTTCAAATTTGCAAAAATGTTTTAGTTTTTCCTATTTTTGATGTTTTGCTAAACACACAAGACTACTTTTTAAGATTGTGCTTCTGAAAAGAGTTGCACGATAGTGCCTTTTGATAGAGCTATGTACTTCATAAGGAATAGAGTAAACACATGATTTGTTCTAGTAAATATTAATTATCCAGCCATACAACAGAAGATCTTTTAAGGCTAACTTAGCCAAGTATGGGCATTCCCATTACAAGACCTATAAGTGTACTAAAATTGGACTTCCTGGAAATCTTTTCTTCTTTCTTCAATCTCTAATGCCACCCAAAAGATGAAAGATCTTAGTTTTGCTACCCTTTCTGATGTTTGCCAAGTCAATAGCCACTTGACAATCCGATTAAAAAATGACAGTTGGTAGGCCCACACTTGTTGCCACCTGCATTCCCCATTCAATTGCTTTAGCTTCTGAAAGGTAACATCTCCATTGAAAATTGAGGATCTGATGGCTGTGGCAACAATATCTCCCTCAGCATTTCTTATCACAGCTCCAAACCAACTCTATGATTCTCCTTGTCAATGGCTTCAATGGCTGTATCTACATTTTCTTTGCACGAGCTGTTGGGAGGAGGATTCCATTGTTTTGGTTTCCCCATTTCCGTTCTCTCCACTTGTTGTTGCTCAGGCCTCTTGATCTTTCTAAATGCTTCTACTGCAGCTTCAGCTTTGTCTACTAGAATTAAAGGATCCAGCTTTTTGTCTTTGAATAGGAAGTGGTTTCTTGCATTCCACGTAGCCCACCAATAAGCAATCTGAAGTTCAGTCTCACTCTTACTCAGTTGCCTTGCTGTATTAAGTACCACGTCCAACCCATTCCAGCCTAGAATGGCTGAAGTTTCCAAAGCAACCAAGGGAGTAGGGATGGCAAAAATATCCAACTTGGTTTTGGCTTGATTGACCTAATCTAAAATTTTTTTGGCTTTAACCCGAACTTAACGCTCAAAAATTAGACTGAAGCTTAAAAATTAAAATCCAATCAAATTCGAGTTAGAGTTCGTGCCTTATCTAACCCGACAAGATTTAAGAAAAAACATACACTCCACATGTGACGCATAACACACTCACACAGTCACACAGGTACACATTCCACATTCTAAAACACAAAAAACCCTAACATATAGAGAACCCATCAAAGAATCAAAGCCGTTGCTGCAACTCCAAGCCGCCGCCACCAATCCGGCCACACGGCCCACACCAATTGTCATTGGGCACAACCACTAGCGGCACGAACTCACGCCACAACAGCTGCGCCAACGCCAACCAACCAACCACCGAAATCAACCAACTAACCAGTCACACCGTCCCGCATCACCGCCACGACAACTGTGCATGAGAAGTTTTTATCGGCACCACTTTGCTTAGGTATAAATGTGTAATGTTTGCATTTCATTTGTATCTATGAAAGGTACTAGCTTCGAATTAAATTTTAGTATCATCACATTACTGATGTATAGATATGCTAACGAAGGTTATATGATCATAGAGATGATTTATGTTGATTAAAGATTCCATTCTAGGTGCATGGTACTTGTATTGGAATCTATTATTTGTAATAACATGTCTTATTTGGTTATATGAACAAATTAGCCGTAAAACTTTAGTTTTGTAGTGTTTATGGTGCACATTGTGTACATTTTTCCTGTATTTAACCATAGAAATCTATGTTAATTATTGGCCTTAACGTCAATTGACATTTTTTCCTTCATTTCCATTTGTTTTGATGCTTCTGATCCTTGACAAAGAAGAGGGATTTTTGCTGAACAACTTAGGTTTAGATAAAGTTAATTAGGCATTTCATCTAATTAAGGGTAAATGTATTTTGTACCTATCTATGTTTTCTTATACATTATTATTTGCAATTGTAAAGTCAGTTTAATAATTTTTAAAGTTTATAAATTAATTGAGAATCATTGAACATTTCATTTAGATTATAATGCCAAATTCAAAATTTAAAGTTGATATACCAAGATTGAATTCACATCAGGATGTTCATGTGGATGAAGAGAATGAAGATAATGCCATTCAATAAAAGTTGAAGAGGCATCCCTTAATGATGATGGTGTACAACAAAGTAGCAATAAAAGAAAGCATACACCTCAGCGAAAACCTTATCGTGTTTGGGGACACTTCTCAAAGATAACTATAAACAGTAAATTGAAGAAAAATGTAACACATTGTCGAACTAACTTGATAGCCTCTAGTAATAACGGAACCTCTCATTTGGATAGACATTTGAAAAGACGTATGGCAAAGCATGTTCCCAAAATTGATGAGAGTCTACAAAAAACTCGTACTATGACAAAGAAAAGTGATGGAACAACTTGTGTTGGGACGAGAAAATTTGATTCGATTGTTGCTCGGAAAAAGATTGCAATATTGATTGTAAAGCATGACCTACCACTTAATTTTGTGGAGTGTGATGCATTTGGATTTGATGTCTTATAACCAACCCATTGGTGAAGACGATGAGTAGAAACACTTTAAGGGTGAGATCCTGAAATTGTATCAAGCTAAAAAGGCAAAAGCAATGGCTTTACTGGAGAATAATGATAGTATGGTGGCAACTAGTACAGACATGTGGACTACTAGTAACTAGAAAAAAAGGGTATATGGTTGATATAAGATATTCTATGGACAAATGTTAACAGTTACAAAGTCGAATTTTAATGCATTTTTCTTACTAATTGATGTTACATTTATTTACATTTATTTCAATTTAGTTAATTCTAAAATCTTGTTTTTGGGTAATGAATAAGTTTATATATTTGCGCCCCCACATACTGCTAAATTTCTTTCTCAAGCATTTTTTAAGTGTATGTTAGTTTGGAATATGGATAGAAGAATATTGGTTGTTACTTTAGATCATTATTTCATCAATGATGCTATGGTTGATAAGTTGATAGGATTGATTTCGGTTGATAGGTTGATTCTATGTTAATGGGTGGGAATTATTTTTCATATAAGGTGTGTAGCTCATATTTTGAACCTAATTGTGAAGGATGGGATGAAAGTGATTGAAGAGTGGATTAAAAAAATTAGGGACAGTGTGGCATATTGGATGGGCACACTAAAGAGGATAGAGACTATGGAAATAACTGCACATCAATTGCAAGTGAAGTATGAGGAAAAATTGATGCTTGATTGTGTAACTAGATGGAATTCTATATATGTCATGCTTGATTTTGTAGTGAAATATAACAATGTCGTTTCTAGATTGGAGCAGTGCAACAAACACTACACTTCTTTGCCAACAAATGAGGAATGGGAGACAGCCGAAAAGATGTTGAAATATTTATTATCATTTTACTTGATGACAGAGCTACTTTCAGGTGCACAATATTCTCTAATTTTTTTTCCCAATGGTTAGTGAAATAAGGATTAATATAGATCAATAAGAATTTTCTGATATGCTTGTGGTTAAACAAATGGCTGGTCAAATGGTTCAAAAATTGTTAAATATTGGGCCCAAATATATGGGATTTTGGATGACTGCTATTTTTTACCTACAATTCAAGATACAATTGGTTAATTATTATTTTCCACAACTGCATGGTGATAGTGTTGTAAATGAATTCAGATAGTGTGTAATCTAAGTAACGATTTCATTAAATTTTATGAAGGTAATAGTAGGAATGTAAGTGACAAGATGATTGGTGAGTCTTATTCAGTCGATATTCGCTCTATTTTTAATATAGGTATTGGTGGTAAATATTTTTTATATATGTAAGTTTGAGGCATTTACAAGCTAAAATAATGAGATCCTGGTACTGAAGTTTGTCCTTGAGAGGTATTTAAAAGAGCCGTTAGTTAAATCCACTTCAGACTTTGATATTTTGAATTGGTGGAAGGTGAACTAAGGCAAATTTCATATTTTGACTCAGATGAATAAGAATATCTTAGCTATTCCCGTGACAACCGTTGCCTCTGAATCTGCATTTAACACTAGAGGTAGAGTTTAGACTTCATCCTACAATATTGAAAGCGCTTATGTGAACTCAACATTGGTTGTGGGTGAGCTCTCAAGGTAGAATACAAATGATATGGAAAATATTTAAATAATTGATTTAATAAGAATTTTATGTACTTAAATTGTTTTCACACTTGTTTTCCCTTATAGGTAGAATTCTTGAAAGTAAAATTTTTACTAAAGAGGAATTTGTGGATGAAGAAGAATGTGGCTAGCACGTATTGGAGTTATTTTTTTTTCTTCTTATGTTGGGTTGTGAATTGTCGTTTGTTAAACTTATGAACTCCCTGTCTAAATTATTGAATTGAATTGTGAGTTTTTATTTTTTTCGTTAAACTAATGAACTCCTTGTTTAGATTATAGAATTGAATTTTGTGTTTTTATTTGAATTAAATGTTGTTTTTGTTTTTGTTTAGGTTTTTGTTTAGTTATCTATATAATTTATGGTTGAGATGTTGAGTAATTTTCATGTTTATATTACTTTAAACAAATTTTAAAAGATTTAAATTTTAATATATTAGTGGAAGTAAATTTAAATTATTTAGATATTAAAAAATTAAAAAAATTTGGTCGGGCTCGGGCTTTGACTCAAACATGAAACAATCGGGCTTTTTGTTGGGCTTAGGCCCTTTATTTATGTTATTAAGTCTGGCGCAAGCTTGGACCATTGCCATCCTTACAAGGGGGAATGCTGCTAATTCTTTCAAGCAACTTTGCACTCTACTAGTGCATGAGTAATTGTTACCACTTCCTGTTTACATCTTTGGCATATTAGGGTTGGCACCACATTCCTTTTCCACAGATTATCTGCAATTGCCAACAAGATTTTTACAGCCCTCCACATAAAAGCCTTTATTTTCTCAGAGAGGTCAAGCTTCCATATGGCATTCCATTGTCCAAAGATTTGGGCTTGAATTACTTGAGGCATTTGGAAATTTTTCTTTCAGAGCTATCTGATAGCCACTTTTAACAGAGCACTTCCTGAGCTTATCGTATTGTCAACAAAGTTCATCTGTTGATGGATTTCTTGGTAAGGGAATTTTCAAAATAGTATCAGCATCATCTTGTACAAATTTTGCTATTGAATTATGTATGTCCTGCACTTTCTTTTAGAATTTATCAAATCTGCCACTTTAACATCAGCAGGTACAATTTTGGTGATATTGGCTTAAAGATAGTTGACTGTGACAGTCAATTGCTCTTCTATATACTTGCACAGTTTCCCCAAAATCAATTTTCCACCTTGTCCCTTTTTGAATGATTTGTCTACACCAAAGAATGCTTCTCCATTTGAAGGATAGATTAGCACCTATCTTGGCATTGAAGAAGTCAGCATGTTTGAAGTATCTTGCTTTAGGGACTTTTATAATTAATGATTCTGGCTATATCTCTAAAACTTAAACCTCTTCTATTCTTGGCATAACTCATTCTTTCTCATCTTGCCCAATGAATACTACGCTTTTCACTTTTGAAGCCCCACCAAAACTTGGTAATTGCTTTCTCAATGTCCTTACACAATGTCAATGGTACTTTAAAGACACTCATTGTACATGGAGGAATAACCGAAGCCATAAGCTATTTCACACTCTTTTTGCTCAAGACTTTAAGCTTCACATTATTAAAGAAACTTATCTTTTTTCTTTCAATCATAGATGGTAATCCTAAATGCTTTTGAATACTGAGACACCATATTCAATTGAAAGATTTTTTTTATGACTGTTATTTACTGAGCTTAAAGCTTCCCATTGAAGAACATTAAAGACTTTTCATAGTTGAAGATCTGTGGTGAGGAGACTACATAGCAATTGAAAATTGCCTTTAGGTTTCTACAATCTTCGACAGATGCTCTAGTGAAAATGATACTATCATCAACAAACAAAAATGTTAGACCATCACTTGCTTATCAAACTTGAGCCCATGGATCATTTTCTGCCTTTCTGCTTGCATTAGGAGATTAGAGAAAGCTTCTACATACATAATGAGCAAGTAATGTGAGAGTGGACACCCCTGTCTTAATCTGTTCTGAGGTTGGATCAAAATTTTGTAACTCTATTAATGATTACTGAAAAAAAAAGGTGTCGTAATACAATTCATAATTAAATGCACCCATCATTTATTGAATCTTAATCTTCTCTAACATACTCTAAGAAACCCTACTCTACCTCATCATAGGCTTTGCTAATGTCAAGCTTTAGAGCTATTAAACAATTTCTTCTCCCTTTACTCTGTCTTATTTTATGAAAGCATTCATACCCGACATTGATATTATCAATAATAAGCCTAATGGGAATGAATGTACTTTGAGTGGTGAAGTACTTGCTTAAGCCTATTTACAATAACTTTAGTAACAATTTTATAAAGAACATTACATAAACTGATAGGTCTATACTCAATGACCTTTCTAGGCTTGGCAACTTTAGGAATCAAAGCAATGAATCTATGATTTAAGGAGGTGATGTTCCATTGTTCATTCAAAATATACAAGCAAGTTTGGGTCACTCCTTTGCTTACAGACTACCAATGTTTTTAAAAGAAGACTGTCCGCAAACTGTCAGGGCCAGGTGCCCTTATAGGGCACATTTAGGAGAGAACTTATGAAATTTTCTCTACTGTAAATGGGGCATTCAATTGATCATTCATAGCAGCTATCACCTTTGGTGTTAAACCCTCTAAAGTAGCATTCATTTGAACTCGGCTCAGGTTTAAAGATGTGAAAAGTTGTCAAAGCAGTAACAAAACTCTTTTTCTACAGCCTCTTTTTTTTTGTCTAGTTGCCTTGTCTGTCATCTACCCTCAAAAACTCTATTTCACCCCTTTCTAATTGTAGTTTTTGAGTGAAAATTTTGTGTTCCCATCTCTTGCTTTTAGCTAATTAGCTCTAGACTTGTTCTTCCAATAAATCTCCTCATCAGGCAAGATATTGTGACTTTTCCTTTTAATCTTCCTAATACCATTACTCTTCTCATACTATGCATTGTTCTACTTCGAATTTTGAAGCTCCTGCATCGGCTTTTTCAAATTTTTTCGTGCCCTCCAAACTCCTCATTGCTCTACCATTTTATTTAGGCCAACGAAGACTTTGCCACTGCTTTAAACTGAAGAATAGGATTGTCTTCCTTTGTGTGCTATATTTTTGCCATTCAGTTTTTATTATGCTTTTACAAGCATCATGTGAGCTCCACATGTCCTCGTAATGCACCATGGGAAAAGTTCTTTTCATGTACTTCAATCTGCTATCTCTCTCATTTACCTCCATCATTATTGAACAGTGATCAAATCCCAAGTTAACTAAATTTGTGGCAGCTTACTCTTGAAAATGATTCCCCTACTCTTTATCAATATATATATAATCTATCCTCCATATAGTGTGGCCTAAACCTACCGTTGTTCCAAGTAAGTAAGTGCCTCTTATAGCCCAAATCAACAAGTTTGTTGTCTTAAACAACTTTTCTAAAATTAAGTATCATTCATACACTTCTGTCATTCTCACCAACTTTTTCATTCAAGTTTAGAACTTCATTAAAATCACTACACAGCCATGGTTTTAGGGACAAACCGGATAGCCTTCGTAACAAAGTCCACTATGGTTCTTTTGTTGTCCTTCTGGGTGCCCATAAATACCAATACATCACCAAATCTTACCGCTGCCTCATTTTACTTCAGCATTAATATAATGCCTACTGTAGGAGACAATGTTTACACTAATATCTGAGCTCCACATCATTATTATGCCTCCAGTTTTATAGTCACTACTTACTACAAAGTAATTATCAAACTTAAACCTGCCACATTCTTCATTGACATGTGTCGGTTCCAACCTTTTTTTACAAACAAAAATAAGCTGAGGTATATAATTTTAGAGAATCTTTTATAGCTAGGCACGTTTGGGGATTCCCTGAACCCTGAACATTCCGTTTAATGAGTTTCATAGGTGTCGGTGGGACTGATCACCAGCCTCTGCCGATATATCTTCTGGAATTATTTCTAAATCCTCTAAAGCCATGGCACTACATTGTTCCCAAGTTAGTTGAATCTGCAGGGGCATTGATTTAGAGTTTGTTGTTTAGAGCTTTATTTAGGCCGTTCAAGTTTACCTATTTTGATTTTAGACTTTGCCCACTAATTATATTGTTTGGCCTTTTTGTTAGGGAAATTTACAGAAATAGCCATAATACTTTCGTATTTTTTAAATTTAACCCCTTAAATTTTTTTCTATCATAATTAGCCAAAGACCAACATTTTGGATGAAATTGCCCCCATCACTTTTTTCAAATTTTTAAACAATGCCACTCTTTTTAAATGCACTCCTGTAATACTCAAAATGAGAAAAAAAAAAACTTAAGACACTCAACACCCTCAAAACCCTCAAAAAATCTCAACACTCTCACCACTCTCAATAAATCTTAATACTCTCAATACTCTCAACACTCTCAATATAGCAAAAGTATAAAATCGTCAATTGGAGAGCATCTTGAAAGTTATTTTTTGTTTTACACAATATGAATTTTTAATGTATTAAGTATAGGGGGTTAAGTTCAAATTTGATGTAGATTTTGTTGTAAATGTTGTTATTTTTCATTTATAAAGTAATGTAATTTGTTTAAAGTACTTAGATTTGAGTTCAGAAATTAAAAAAAAAAATTTTGAAAACAGTAGAAACTCGAGTTAGAAACGAAATCAGATTTTATGCGACAGGCTGGGCAACAGGTGCCGGTCGCACATAAATGCCACTGTATTGTTGTATGATAGGCACTTGTCGCACAAAATTACAATACATAGGACATGCTACTTTTTAGAGGTCCTAACTTAGGTTATATGTATCCATTTTTAGCGTATAACATACCATTTCGAAGCTTGCGACGAGACGAATCAAATCCATAACTTTTTTCACCGATCTCCCCTATGGTAAAACAAAAAATTTATGTCAATTTAAGTGTGACAAGCTCCTGTTATAGTTGTTTTCTGCGGCACTCATGTAAAATATATCGTATATTCACGTTATCATGTTTTGTAATGTGTAACCACATTATTTTTAATATTTTACAGATTTAATGGATTCAGTTGTGCTTCAATTATGTTAAGACGGTTGGTGGGAGACATTGACGGATGGGCGTATGGAGAGTAGAATGGAGAGTAATGTTGCTCTAACAACGTTGTTAGTAATAACGTCTCTTTTTCAACATTTGCTACGGTAATGCCATTGTTATCAATGGTGTCATTGTTGTCATGGAGTGGAGAGTAACGTTGCTGTAAGGACAGTGCCTGTGGTAATACCTCTTCTTCAATATTAGGGATAGAGACATTTGCTCTAAAAGAAGTTTCTGTTTCTATAAGCGGCTCAACATCTTGGTTTCAAACTACAGGAGATGTGATAACAAATATAGGGATGCATCCGTAATTGACCACATCAGAGTTCATATGTAACACAACCTTGACAATTTCGTCGTTTAATTATGTTCATAGGTAGTGAACATGTACGATACATTGTATTACTAGACCTTAAAGTTGTCTTTATGGTGATATTGTATTCATTACGATTTATATGTAAAGCATCATAAACTCTTGCCCGAAACTGATCAAAAGCACAATCTTTCCGAATAAAGAAAGCTGTATTATTTTTATTCACGTGCTCCATATGCCCATCCGCCAATGTCTCCCACCAACCGTTGTAACATAATTGAAGCACAATTGAATCCATTAAATCTGAAAATTATTAAAAAATATATATGTGGTTACACATTACAAATTATAATAAAGTAAATATACGATATATTTTACATGAGTGCCGCACAAACGGTCATAATAGGTGTTTGTCACACTTAAATTAACGTAAATTTTTTATTTCACCATAGGGAAGATCGGCGAAAAAGGTCGTGGATTTCATTCATCTCGTCACAAGTTTCGAAATAATAGATTGTCATACGTACTGTAATTTTGTGTGACAGGCTGAGCGACAAGTGCTTGTCGCACAAAAATACAGTGGTATTTATGTGCGATATGCACCTGTCGCCCAGCCTATCGCACAAAATCTGGTTTCGTTTCTAACTCGAGTTTCTACTATTGTCAATGATTTTTTTAATTTTTGAACTCAAATCTAAGTACTTTAAACAAATTACATTACTTTATAAATGAAAAATAACAACATTTACAACAAAATCTATATCAAATTTGAACTTAAACCCTACACTTAATACATTAAAAATTCATATTGTGTAAAACAAAAACTAACCTTCAAGATGCTCTCCAATTGATGATTTTATACTTTTGCTACATTGAGAGTGTTGAGAGTATTGAGATTTATTGAGAGTGTTGAGAGTGTTAAGATTTATTGAGGGTTTTGAGGGTGTTGAGTGTCTTAAGTTTCTTTTCTCATTTTGAGTATTAGAGGAGTGCATTTCAAAAGAGTGGCATTGTTGATTTTCATTCGCTGTTTTTAGGCTTTGAGTTGATTTTTGATGGCCTATTTATTGGCTCTTCAACCTTTGAGATATTCTGACTACTTACTTCTTGTGGATTTTGAGTAATCACATTTTCCATTTCATTCAAGCTTCCACTCTTCTGTTTTCTAGAATTTTATGCCCTAATATCTCGTTTTCAAGGAGAAAAGTTGACAACGACAGTGATCAGCTTTTTATCACCTAGATCCTGTAGCCTGTTATCTCTGGCATTCGTAGCTTTTATTGTTGCTCGTGTTTAATGCTCCTCAGCTACCTCTTTCTTGTTATACACCTCTACTGGGGCAATACATTTACCCTTATAGCTTTAACCTAACCCATCGCCTTCATCTAGGTTGACCTAAATTTGCTCAGTTTGAACATGGTTCTGAGTTTCTCTATTTGCCGTTTTGGAACTTTGTTGGCGATGCTCTCTATTCCATTTTTTTTCCTTATGTTTTTCTTAGCCCATTTAACCATTGTCAATGCTTTGAGCCATGATCCATAAGCTAATTTCTCCTTTGGTGGCCCTTTGTACTTGACGCACTCCTTGTATGGGTGTCCAATGAACCCACAACATAAGTAAAAATCAGGAACCTTTCATACTAAACACCTTTTGGGGTTTTAATGCCATCTTCTTGTTGAAAGAATTGAATCTTCTTCAATGGTTTGGTAATGTCCACTAAAATCCTTGCTTGTACAATAGGCCTGATGCATTCCCCTATTTCATTAGTGTCTACATCTTCCACTTTCCCTATCAGAGACCCCAACTTCTCTACCACATATTTATCCGTACACATAAGGGTTACATTGTGTAGTTGTTTCTAGAATTAAGCGTACGAGAAAGATTGCTTCTTGATATCCCCAACTCCAGTTGGCTCAGTAAAAACTATTAAAGCATTATCAAAATGGCAAGGGTCCCCCCGTGAAAACTCTTTTCTTTTCTTCCTTTGAACCAAATTTGAAAAATGAAAAAAGTTCTCCCCCAAACTTTCTATTTTTACCTCTTTAAGGGTGCTCCATACTTGTCTCATAGCAATTCTCAATCCTTCTAATCCTTCTATATGTATCCCCCAATTAGAAGGATTTTGCTAATCCAACAATGAGTTACTAGGTTTGCGCCAGTAAAGGAGAGAGTTTTCATTATTATAATTTAGTTTCTAGACATTTTAGAAATAAAAATTATAATAAAAAATATATTTAATAAAAAATTTATCGGGTTTAAATAGTCCTTGTAATAAGATAGATAATAAAATTTTGAGAGAAATTATAAAACTCTTACATGAACTAGCATCAAATTGCAATTTAAAAACAAAATCATCAAATTATTAAGCCCCGACCTAGTTAACATTAATTTCCCAGAACCTCACCCCAATTGACCTCAATCTACCGAGCCCTAACCCAAAACTGAAATGAGTAACATCATCATTTTAAGAGCAAAGCAGTGGTCGCCCGACTTCATGATAGCTTTGCAACAATTGTCTCTGCAGAGTGTTTTGGCAGTACAGCAGCAGGTGCACATGCAGCGCGGTTCTGTAATCCAACGACAGCTGCCGGACGATGTTGTTGGCAATAATGACTTTCTAATGCTGCTGGTGCAATTGGCAACAATGAATTGATTTTGATTATCTTCAATTGAATAAGATATATATATTAAAAAAAGAAAAAGTTAATAATTTTTAATTGTCTAATTATTTATAATCTTAAATAATCAGGACTTATATGTTAGAAATTTTATCTCTTTGATTTTTAAGAATTTTTCATAAACAGCAGGAAGTACGATGTTAAAATCCAAACTAACACATCTCAATTATTTTTCCATTACATCTGACGGTGATAGACTGAAGTCAGGAACAGTTAAAATTAGCGGTGCCTTCCAACAGTTGCAAGTGGCAAGACCCCCTTCAAAAACGACTTCTTAGAAGATTTTGCATTGTATGGACCTCATGATGCCACTACGAATGTACAGTCTCAGAACATGGAAGCTGCACAGAATTTTCGTCAGCCAATTGACCAACCCAAGCCGCCAACACGGCTTCGCATATTCAACAAAGAATTTAACAAAGCAAAAGCAAAAAGGTTTACCATTTTCCTTAAGAGAGGTAGCTTTCTGTTTGCATTATCATCTCCATCAAAACAATTAAAACCCATGAAGGTAACAATTTTTAATATGCACACGCTGAGTCATGAGTTTCTTAAATGGGAAAGTAATTTTTTTTTTTTAATTTTTGTTTTGTTTTTCTGATATTGCAGCAAAAGGTTGTGATCAAACTGTCATTGGAAGGCCACAAGTCCCGCTCTAAGGCTCTGAAGATCGTCTTCGGCGTTCCAGGTAACAAACACTTCAGTTATCGCCATTCTATATTAAGCGGAAGCATATATGTATAACAGTCGCGAACATACACTGTACTTGGGTACTAAATGTATATAATTATTCATTACAGGAGTGGAATTGGCGGCGTTGAAAGGAGACGACAGGAGCCAGATAGAGGTGACCGGAGATGGGATGGACGGTGTTGTGCTGACTAGGTTGCTGAGAAAGAAGGTCAGCTATGCAGAGCTGGTGAGCGTTTGTAATTTCAAGCCAAAGATTATGCGGCTACTGGTAGAGTAATTTTGTTGTGTGAAAATACAGATAATTGGATAATTGATTTACTTTTCTCAATTACTGTGTGAGAAAGTAGAGATCAGCAAGGTTATATGAAAAATTTGTTACAATTTCTTGCTTATTGAAATATAGTAGTCTCTGTTTCTTCATTACAGACATATGTTTTATCTAATAATATCTAAATCCTGCAAATATATCCTCACTCGCAAGATTTAAATCTCTTTTAAAAGAAAACTGCCCTCAAGTGCAATTAACCGAGTAATTACGGTGTTTTGATGATGGTTGAGAATTTTGACGATGATTCACGGTTGATGATGAATTAATGATTGATGATGGTTGACCGTCGCGACTCTGCGAAGTGGGCTTACAGAATTACGGTGTCTTGATGATGATTGATGATGGTTGACGATTTTGATGGTGATCGACGGTTGATGATGAATTAATTATGGGCAGGATAAGGATTAGAGGAATTGAGTGAAAAACGATGGGAACCGAAACTCACCGACTTCAAAGAAAGGCGAAGCGATAAAGATGAAGATGAAGATGAACGGCGACGCGACCAAGACGAACAGTGCATCACGAACGGGATGCTTAATTGCCGTCGAAGAACTGAACTGATGATGCTTAGATGATGATGACAAATTGGCGATGATGGATATGGGCTTTGTGGGGTTAAGTGATTAAAATTAATTATTTAATGAATTTTAATATAAAAATATCCGAGTTCTGATGAGCCGAGAACTGGGCTTGGATATGTTCGGGCTCAGAGTATCATGGTTGAATCCACATTATTTAACATTCGGCTCAGGTTAAACTCAATTCGGGTCATTCAGGTTTGCCCGAACCAGATCCGGGTTAATCTGCCACCCTAGTTGGGAAGTTTGGGCAGAAGTACATAACCATCATGATTTCTCTTTCTAGGTAAATAGTAATTTCACCTTAACTTATCACTTGCAGGCACTTTACACTTGGCAAATGGGAACCTGCAAATCTGCCAGTGATAAAAGTGGCCTCAGAACTTTTTTTTTTTTTTTTTTAAAGGGTGTTTGTCAATTTTTCTTTATTAGGATTAATATATACTCCGTACTTCTTATTATTTTTATAATAATCAATAACTCATTTGGCATAAAATATTGAAAGGAGAATTGAGTGTAAATAGATTATTTTTATATTAAGGAAAGATGTTTAAAATATATATATATATATATATATATATCTTCTTATTATTTTTTTATTCACGGTAAAATTTATGTTTCTCTTTTTTAGTATTTTAATTACTGTTTATATAATTATTTAATTAATAATAAATACAAATAAAAGTATATTTAAAAATAAAGATAATATTATAAAATTATGGTGTCAGACAAATTATTGGCTATTATAAAAACATTATAGAGGTAAGTAGTATATGTAGTATATGTTAATTTTAGTAGAAAGAGACGGACAACCTTCCCTTTTTTAATGCAGCGAAGAACTTCCTAAAACAACTTGAATATTTATTCATTGAATGGAGTTATTTGTACTCTAAAAATTACTATGAATATTCTAATTTTAATAAAAATATATATTACAAAAGACACTAATTACTATTAAGGATAATTATTGCAAATGAATATTATATAATTACTTTGAAAACCCATACAATATACTTATTATTCAATTTATAATTCACATACTTTAAATCCTAAAACTTTTGTTTCTAACATCTTAATTAATATTTAGATAAACAACAAGGTAATTAATTTGAGAAAAAATTTGACTATAAAATATGTGTGATATATAATTTTTTTATTTTTTAAAAATAAAATGAAACAGAAGTACTGTAAATGAACTTTTTTATCGCTTTGGCCCTTCTTCTTCATCTTCTTCGTTTGCTTTGGCCTTCTTCGTCATCTTCTTCGTCTCTTCGTTTCCTTCTTCTCCTTCTTTATCTTTTTTTTTTTTTGGGGTATTGTTTATGAAATATTATCATCTTAAGTCATTTTGGGGTAAAATTGATAATTAAAATTATGTTAAATAATCTGTTTATAACTTGACTTTATTATATTCTTGTAAGTATATGTTAAATCTCTTTAAATTAGTAGCTAAATAGGTTTATTAGTATTTTAAATAAATAAAGTTAAGTAACTTAAATAGTTTAAGAAAAGATGTTTTTGAAACAATGAAGACTATAAATAGTAAAACTTAATTTTTTATAATCAATGTATGAGTTTATAAAATAATAGAATATTCAAAGTAATATTTAGAGTGCAAATTGCCCCACTTGTATTCATTATATATTTTTTTAAAGAAAAAAAAAAGGTTGAATAAAGGGTTGGTTATTGGCTTGCTAATACCGAAAATGTGCCAAATTTTTTGGATTACACCATTGGATCTTTCTCTTGATGTAATTTTATTCTTAAAAAATGTATGAAATACAAGAGGAATTTATTTTCTAGCAAAGAAAACTTACACTACGAAACAATAAACTATTTTTAATTTCGGATGGGTATGTTTCTACACTATAATTTGTGTAAATCCATCCCAATTTTATAAAATATTTACAATAAATTCATATTATTTCTAATAAATCCCAATCAACAAAAATATTAGTATAATTAATCAATTATATCATTCTTTTATTTTTTCTTACTTTTTCTTTTTTACTATTAAGGTTGCTTTAATATAAGTTTTATTTATTTATTTTACCTTTATGACATAAAATGACCTAATTACCCAAAAAATATATGCTCTTGTATCTAATACTTTAGATGCTTAATTTTGTAACTTATAATCTAACTTTTTATATGAAGTCTAATAATTTTTAATATTTTACATGTAAATGACATAAATTTCCAGCCTAATAATTTACATAAATATTGGCTCATAAAGATATTATGTTAGTTTAATTAAACATTAATAATCATACTAATAAAGTAGCATTGACCAATTAAAAACAATGAATTTTGTATAAAATTAAAAAAAATGTTGAAGTTAAAGTAAATTTTTGGTATTTTTAATTTTAAGGGTAAAATAGTCAATTTAAATTTAGGCTAAAGCAATCTTAGTAGTCAAATATAATACAAAAATCCAAGTCACATAAATTAAGTTATAACAAAAAATAAATTAAGAATTTAAGATAGATTTAATTGATTAATTCTTCCAAATTATTCTTCATCTGAAATTTTTAAAATTATATAAATTTTTTATAATTATTTTCTAAGAGTGGGGTGGATTCACAAAATTTGTGGGGTGAAAATATCCCCACCCTTAAAGTTGATAAAAGTTATAATTCGAAAGGTCATAAGTCATTGCAACAGAACCTTCGAAAATTGTTTTGAGGAGGGATATTATCATTTTAATAGCTAATTGTTTTTGAAATATTACTTTATCATCAAAAATTTCTATAATTTTACCATCTAATAATTTAAATTTTCTAATAATCACTTCATATTTTAGTTTTTATCATTTTACCACCAAGCTGTTATCCATTAAGAAACTGTTGATGTCATAAGGGTATTCCAGGAACTTCAATACATTAAGCAAAAAATATTATAATATTTTCAAATTTATCAATTGATTATTTTATATATAAAACAATCAATAAGCATTATTGATCTCTCCATATATAACTAATTTTTTTTTTTTATATTTTAGAGGATTAAATAGTATTTAAAGAGTTTCGGGATAAAATAGATTTTAACAACAAATTCTATTAAGGATTCTATCATTTTTAACGATTTTATAGTAAAATAATAAAAATTTAAACATTAAATTAAAAAAAATATTGTCTGAAAAATCTAATGGTAAAGTGATATATAAAAAAAATAAATTGATAAAATGTAAGGATAGCAATGGGGTGGGGTGGGGTGAGGTGGGGTGGCCTACCCCATTCCCCACCCCATAAAAAATTTTGGCCCACATTCCCCACTCCATCCATTCTCCAATGAATTTAGTGGGATCGGGATGAGGAATATCCACGTGGAGAATGATTTCACCCACCACATTCTCCATTTACTTACTTAATTATTTTACAATAGGTATGGATATATAATTTCAATAAATAAAAAATTAGAGGCTTAAATAAAATAAAATCATCACCATATTATAAAGTATTTAAATTATTAGAAAAAAATTCAAAAGTTTGAAACAAAATCTTAAAATGATATTAAAACTACAAAATGTTTGGATGAATAATAACTAAAAAAATAAAAATGTATAGCAATGTTTCAAATCTTTCTTTTTCTTCGGCTTCATCTTCTTTTTATTATATTCATATGGCATGTGATTGTCACTTTAATCCTATAATATCAAATAATAAAATTAATAACTATTAGTTCACTACAAATTTATTTTTTTAAAAAAATTTCTCATATGTCATTTATAAATACTTATAATAAATAAGATAATTAACCTCATAACTTCATTTAAACATAAATTTATCTCATCTATATTTTCATAAAATGGGTCGCATCTATTTTTCGTAAAAGAATAAAAAAAAAAACGATAATACCTTTTTAGAAAAAAAAGGTACAACTTGGACTTTACAAAATTTGTTTTACAATGACCTGCCCATTTCATTAAAAACAAATAATTTAATTAATTAGTAAATTATTTTTCTTGCACACCAAGCTCTAACTCTGATGATGTCATCTGGAAGATATCATACAAGCCTTTGCGTGCATCAACATTTAGTTTTCATACTAATTACTCTGGCGGTCGGGGTATTAATTATTATTCTCCGCTTCTCCTTTCAATCATTTTCATTTTTTTAATTTTTTTTCTCATTAAAATACCCCTAGAGGGGGATAAGGCTAGGCGGAGCGAAAATGATTTTATCCTTAAAAATGCCTCTGGAAAATTATTGAGATCATGACGGGCATTAACTAAGATTATTAATTTTCATCATATTAGATGATTTAGTAAATAATTGGTAGCTTTTGTCAAATAATTGGTGTGACGAAAATTTGATGATCTCATCTTGAAGAAGTATCAATCTTTGCATGCATCAATAATGGGGTAGTTTGTCAGGGCGACCTGCAATATATTATTCAATTTTCAAATTTTGCCCAGAATCAGTCAGTTTCCACAACTATGATGATGGGAATAATTGAGGTCATGATGAACATTAAAGTTGATCGTCAAATTTCTATGCTACAATCTTAATTAATTTGCTATAATTTGAACCATTGAACAGTAGTTAGGACTTTGAAACGTTCATATATTTAATTTGGTATTGTTTATTAATTCGCCAATTTAAAAACATTTAAGTTCCTATCACTTAAATCTTGAAAATCAGCTCAACCGATGAGTACATCTGCTGAATTTAAAATTTATTTTGCAATCCCTGATTACACCCCAAAAAAAAAATTAATTAACTCTATTATAATGTTTTGTCCTTCTTCATAGTTTTAAGAAAGGTGAGGCAATTAATATAATAAGCGGGATTTGATAAGTGTTTTATAAAGGTGTGAGGAGCCCAACTCAATGGTAAGACCACGTGACGATGTGAACCACAAACCCCCAGGTTTATTTAAAATGAACAGGGAAGCATAAGGGACTCGATTGAATTTTTTCTAACTTTTACGCAATATATTATGTTGGCCCCCTATAATTTATATTTTTCCGTCATGGGGAACACATGTTTCATATTCTTCATTATGGTCCCCATTTTTGGCCATCCGAGTTTTATTCTTTTATGTTGTAGCTTTGTCAGGTTTAGGATTTCTATATTATGACCCTTCTCAAAGCAAAATCTTAACTCTTCCACTTGTCATAATTATTATAAATTTTAGCATGAATTTTATATTTTCACTATTATGTTCCCGTGCTTTAATAGATGAGGAACATCATATGATATAATAACATTCCCACATTTAAATAAAGTGCAAGAGCCTTCATCAGATAATGACATATATATATACATATATATATATATATATATGTGTGTGTGTGTGTGTGTGTGTGCGCGCGCGCGCGCGCAATAGTGTTCCGTTAGGGATCCGCTAAAAGATAAAAAAAATACAGACTCCAATGCACTATTTTTTTATCTTTTAGCAGATCCCTGACTTTATTAAAGTCATGAATCCCTGACTGGAACACTACTCTGTGTGTGTATTTTATATATATATATATATATATATATATATATATATGTGTGTGTGTGTGTGTGTGTGTGTGTGTGTGTGTGTGTGTGTGTGTGTGTGTGTGCGCGCGCGCGCGCGCGCGCGCGCGCGCGCGCGCGTACTCATAATAATAAAATTTATTTCAAAATTAATCAATTATGATGTTATAACACGCACGAGACGGCCTAATTTTATTTGAAACTCTTGGTAACTTAAAACTTTTTCAATTTACGTATTTATATTACACAAGGTTAGTGATAACGTACCGTGCGGAATCCTGATTCATGAGTCGAAGTTGACTTTCGGCGGGGGTTGGTGTATGTGTATATCTCACTGTAGATCAAAGAGTAAAGAGAAGAGAACAAAGGAAGAATCAAAGAAGCATCACCGTCAATTCGTACATACTGGTTGAGTCAAGTCAAGCATTTATTATTACTCAACCGGCTGCCTCATCACGGTCCAAAGAAAATAAACCATCACGCGGTCTAACATCACTTGAACGAGACTCTGGGCCTACCGTTGAATCGGTTGACTTGCTCTTATAAAACACACACGCACATATAGCCTAGCAAGTTAAAATTATGTCATTTCAAGTGACGACTAAATACAGTTTCAGCCTTTAATTAATTTGAATGCGAAACAACTTTTAGTAACTATTTGCTTTATTTTCTTTCAAATTAGATGAAGAAATTAATAGTCGCTGTTTTAAGTAAATTGTATAGTATGACTCGGTCAAGTTGACTTGCTATGTCCGTGGCCTAAGTGGTCTTCGTTCTTGTCATAATCTTCCTATGTAACTATCATCGAGTCAATGCCCAATTTTAGACTAGAGAAAGAGAACAAATCTAGAGGAGTAATTCAGTATGAATCCAAATGGTAAATCAGAAGCTTGTCTATGATCATTATGAACGCTTTAGATCAAAAGTCATTTACATTACAGCAAGATTGTCCGCATAAACATAATCCCAAACTTGATAATATTTTAACTTCCGTAGTCTATATTTGGCACGCAATATTAGATTGCATTAACTAATAGAGCTAGATCGGATTAATCTAAATTATATATAATTCTCTCTTAGTCTGGCATAAGACCGGATTGGACTGTGTTAAATTAAATTTCAGTGAAGTTAAATAGTATTCGTGTTGATATTTAAACATAAATATAAACTATTCATAAATGTTTAATGAGGACAATTAAAATTAATTTTAAGATACAACTAACTAGAAAAACATATATACAATAAATTAGTAATTGGGTAGTTATTAATATAATAAACAAATTTAAGTTATTTAAATTATACATTTTTATATATATGGCATATATTATTGCCTATAAGATAAACGATTAAAACTATTTAAATATTAAATAAATTATGCATCAATTATTTTAAAGATATTTTATAAAATAATCAACTGATGAGTAACATGTTTCGTAATAATAATTTTGTTAATACATATAATATATTATTAACTAACATTAAATGTTAATAAAAATAAAAAAATAAGATGTCATAAATTTGCATATAAGTAAATAAATACTTATGAATAAATTAATTGACTAATAATAAATAAATAAATCTTTTTAAGTATTAAATAGAAAAGAAGACTTTAATAAATGAATGAAATATTTCTTCTTAATTAGTCTAATTCCGATTAGACCCATGTAAAAATTGAGATCGTTAATCTCACGATTTTAGAATTAAATTTGAATTTAATCCCTTTAGTACATTCCCAATTACGCATGCCAAATAAATATTTTGCCCCAAAATTTAATCTAGCTTCGTTACATTGCCGCGTACAAGAAAGACTTTTCAGAAGACTTCACATTATAGGGACGCCATGCTGCCACTGCGAATGTACAGTCTCGGCACGCGGAAGCTGCACGAAATTGTCTTCAGCTGACTCCGAACCACAAAAGGGCTGTATAAAGACCAACCCAAATCGCCAACGCTGCTTAACATATCCAACAAAGAGTTAACAAAAGCAAGAGCAACAAAGTTAAACCATTTTCTTTAAAAGAACTGGCTTTCTGTTTGCATCGTCATCTCCATCAAAACAATTAAAACCCATGACGGTAACAATTTTTAATCAGTTTTTTACATGCACTTACGGCCTCATGAGTTTCTTGAACGGGAAGCTAAATTTCTTTTCTTTTTCTTGGTTTTGTTTTTCCCATATTGCAGCAAAAGATTGTGATCAAATTGTCACTGGAAGGCGACAAGTCCCGCTCTAAGGCTCTGAAGATCGTCGTCGGCGTTCCAGGTAACAAACACTTCAGTTATCGCAATTCTATATTAAGCGGAAGCATATATAACAGTCGCAAACATACCCTGTACGGATGTACCTGGGTACTAAAAATATAATCATTTATTACAGGAGTGGAATCGGCGGCGTTGAAAGGAGACGACAAGAGCCAGATAGAGGTGACCGGAGATGGGATGGACCCTGTTGTGCTGATTAGGTTGCTGAGAAAGAAGGTCGGATATGCAGAGCTGGTGAGCGTCGGTCCCGCCGGTGAGAAGAAAGATGAAAACAAACCAAAGGATCCTGAGGTCAAATCACAACCAGCAGATCCATACTGGCCTCACTATCAGGGCAATTTCTGCTACTATGTGGATCCTGCTGATCGAAACCCTGACCCTTGTTCCATCATGTGAAGAGAGAAACAGAGATATAACACAAAGGATTTTAGAAATTAAAATTTGCACTGCGCGAACTTGGGATAGTTGTAATGTAACCTCGGAGTTGGAGATGACAGATGAACAAAAAAGAGAGGGAATTGAGATTCTGATGAAGCAAGTTGATTAATTGATTGTGTTTCCAGGGGGAGAAGCATGCAGTTTAACACTCTAGTGATATTGTAATTTGCTGTGTGAAAACACAGATAATGGATTTACTTTTAAAAGAATTTTTATTTTAATTACTGTGTGAAAAAGTACAGATAAGCAAGGTTATATGAAAATGTGTTACAATTTTCTAGCTTATTGGAATATGGTAGTCTCTGTTTCTCAATTACACACATATGCTCTATCTAATAATTAATTATTGACCGCGATCATGTAAAAAGGTCAACAAAAATATCTAAAGCATGCAAAAATATCCTTGCTCTCTTGATTTAAATTTATATCTCTTTAAAAGAAAATTACCACCAAGGGCGACTGACCTAATAGTTATCAATCAATTTTATTAATTTAGTTGGCTATCTAAATCCGATTAGATATAAAAAATTATGCTTTACCCACTTTCCTATTCCCACACTTTTTTCCAAAAAAAAAAATCTCTTAAAAAAAAAAAACTTGTGCTTCATGTATACTAATAATAATGGAGGATTAACTTTTAACTATTTGTATATTCTTATTCAATAGCTATTAATCATTATTTTGCATTTTGCTCACAAAAATATTATATCAAAAAAGAATTTTGGTCCCCGACTATGACATACAGGCCGGGAAGCTTTGGCCTAAGAACACATAACCATCGTGATTTCTCTTTCTAGGTAAATAGTAATTTCACCTTAACTTTACACTTTGCAATTGGCTCCTGCAAGTGATAAAAATGAAGAAACTTCTTTTTTTTAAGAGAGTTTGTCAGTTTTCCCCATTGAAATTAATATATATCACTTACTCCCTACTATTTTTATAATAGTCAATAACTCTCTTAGCATTAAAAATTTTTAAGGAAAATAAGTGTAAATGAGTCATTTGCTTAATATTTTACCTTAGGAATATAAAATATATATTAATTATAAGTAAAGATGCTTAAAAATATATTTTATTAATTTTTTATTCATATCGAAACTTATATTTCTTTTTTAGTATTTTAATTTCTATTTATATGATTTATTTAATTAATAATAAATATAAGTAAAAGTGTATTTCAAAATTAAGATAACGCTATAAAATTATAGTGTCAGGAAGATCATTTATTATACTAGGAGATAAGTTGTATATACTAAATTCAGTAGGGGCATAAGTGGTATATATTAATTTCAACCGGAAAAACTGGCAATCTCTCCTTTTTTAAATGTAGCAAAGAGCTTGCTAAAATAGCCTCAATGATATTGTTAATTATTAGCTTTTTTAAAAAAAAGGTTAATCTTGTTGAAAAAATAGCTTATTAGCATGCTATAAGAAGACACATTTTGAGTGGAACTCACTTAGCGAAAGTGAAAAATCTTGAGATATTCGGATTTTACTCCATGAACACTTCGGAATGGTATAATTTTTACTCAAAATGATACTTTGGTGAATGAGAAATTGACTCTTACAGTTTACTCTTGAACTTGAAAATTTAAAAAGAAATAAAACTTATCCCATAAGGGAAAAATAAGCTAAGAGATTTGTGTTTATATATAAACACTCATCCATACATGAGCAAGAATTTTAAGGATAAAAGCTCTCTCCACACGCACGTGCGCAAGGGGGTGCAAATCCAAGCTCAATTTGGTTGAACTCATGTGCGCCTGTGCCTCCTGCATACACGAATGTCGGCCAAAAAATTACTCATGCCTGCATGGCCATATTTTTTTATTTCCTTTTAAATTTTGTAACAGTTTCACAATTAAAGCAAGAGCAATTTTGATTACAAAATTGAATATTGTAATAGTTTCACAATTATAAAATCAAGAGCAGGTTTCATTGTGAATAAATTTTTTATTGTTACATAATTAAATATTTCGAATTCAATAAGCAGTTACATAATTGAATACTTTCAATTCAATAGGCTGTTACAGAAGCAAATTAACTTGAATATTGAATTCAAATATTTAACTTTATCATTCAAATATTTAACTTGAATAGTTTCACAATTATAAAATCAAGAGCAGGTTTCATTGTGAATAAATTTTTTATTGTTACATAATTAAATATTTCGAATTCAATAAGCAGTTACATAATTGAATACTTTCAATTCAATAGGCTGTTACAGAAGCAAATTAACTTGAATATTGAATTCAAATATTTAACTTTATCATTCAACAGTTACATACCCTCAAGTATATAAAAAGACAGTTTTCCTCTTCTATTTTCAAGAGAACAAAAACACACCAGAATACTTAAAATTAAATTCCTCTAACGTTCTATTTTCTGATCGAGATTTTGCATTATTACTGTTCGCCAGAATTATTTGTGCGTGCTTGATGAATAATTATTAAAACATTTGCAATTTTATCAATTGATTATTATATATATATATATATATATATATATATATATATATATAATTATTATTATTATTATTATTAAAGCATACCACTTGGACTTTTTTACCCACTTTTGCCAAATACAAAATTAGTTTTACAATGACTTGTGTGACTGTAAAGCTAAATGAATGAAGACACATTGGGGATCGTTAACATGTCAATCGTGATCGACCTTTTGTTCGTATATTATTAAATTTGGCGGTCATAATTTAATACTAATCGGCTAAGTTAATTAGTTAGTCTTTCCACATGCCTTCGTTTTCCATTGCATAGTCAGAGTCATTATGTGAACAGTTCTAATCTCATTCATTTCCTGCTTATTTAATTAAATTGGAAAGTCGTCACTTCGGTTTTTAATTGGTAGATAGCACAACGAATCTCAAACAAAAGAAATTTATCAACAGTCTTAAACCCATTTGGTTATATAATAATGTTGTGCAAATCCAATCTCAATTTAACTACATAAATTTATAAAATCCTGAAGAACCTACTACAATTAATAATGTTATTGTTACGGATAAAATTTTTCATATGCTCATTAGGTTGGATAAAATTTGATTTCTAAAAAGCAAAGTGTATGCTTTTAATTTTGAATAGTTGGAATGATGGTTCAATGAGTTCTAGTTGTCATTATTATCTTTGAGATCACCAACAAATTGCCCTGCCCGACTTTTGAAGTAGAACCACAAGAGGCACTATATAAATGCACAATAATAGCCAACAGCCCAACCCAGCTTCAAGCCTTCAAACCTTTTAAAGAAATCAAGAATCAAAACAATTTCCAACATAACAAGACCATGAAGGTATAAAATCTTGTGATAATTAAACTAGTTATGCGTACAAAGTTAAAATATCAAAGATTATTGTGTTTATAAGTGTTTGTTACATGTTAAAGTTTAGTCAACATTTGCTGTTCTTTATAACTTTGGTTTAATGGTTGCAGCGAAAGGTGGTGATCAAAGTTTCTATGAATAACCATAAGTCTCGCTCTAAGGCCCTGAAGGTCGCAGTTGGCGTTTCAGGTAAATAATTACATTGGCAGTAGCAATTCGGTGTTAAATTGCGACCAATTATGTACGAGTCCGCATTAACTAGAGTAGTACTTAATTTTCATATATTTGAAATCCGCAATGATTATGTCGTGGTTGGTTCTTCATGTTTAGGTGTGGAATCAGTGGCGTTGAAAGGGGATGATATGAGCCAAATAGTGGTGACGGGAGACGGGGTAGATGCGGTTGTACTCACGACTTTGTTAAGAAAGAAGGTGGGTTATGCGGAGCTGGTGAGCGTCGGCGCTGCCGGTGCTGGTGATCAGAGCATAGATGATGAAAAATATGACGCCAATAGGAAGACAGTGGTGTGGCCTCATTACCATGCTGGGGTGCCACTGCCTCATTGCAATGTTCACGTGGTTAGAGACTATGACCCCTACAGTTGCTCCATCCTGTAACAACAAATATACATACACACACATGCACAGAGAGCCACATACAGAGACACCGAGAAGCAGAGTTGACTAAATTCGGAGAGATTGGAATTCACAGCCTGCAGGAGCAATTAGTCCGGAAGAAATTTAGCCGCAATATTTTTGTACATGTAGTGGTAAGAATTCTACGTTTGCACGTTAGTAATATTTAGATTTAATGCTATAAACCATATATAGTTTAGCATCTATATATGCTTCATCGTATCGCGTCAAATCTGAATTTTATGACATGCCAACACTTCCGCACAGGAGTACCACTCATTTTATGCACATTTACGTAGACCCTGTATGTAGTCGGCTTCAATTACAAATCAACATCAATAGAAATTATATCAAGAGACTATTACCAACCTTTTATCAGATTAATCGGAGGGCGGGCACTGGTGCATCTGCATGGCTCCTCTGATGCCAACTAACGAGGAATCGACACATTTCGACAAGCTTCTTAGTTGGCATCCAGGGAGCCAGGCAGATCAGACTATATCCTGCAGAACTCAAATCGAACAATTAAAAATTTGTCAGCTGAATATATCAATTAAGCAAACGCCACTCAGCTGTATCTGGAAATTTTTGATGACTCCACTTTCTACGTAGCCAAACACTTATTTCACTTTCACTTTTGATTTGAAATTCTAGATTGCTGAAACTGGGATTTTAAAGACAAATAAAGCAAGCAAAGACAACAGAAAATACAGAGATAAGAGACGGAGTGTAAACAGAGACGGCCACTGTTACTAGAGTATTAATAGTTTATTACAAGACAATTAATACTTTCAACAATAGTCCGTTATTAGCTTTGATAATGCCAAAGTTAAACCCCAATTCTTGGTTTTTGCAGGAATAAATACTCTTGTCTCTTTCTAATAATATGAAATGTGGACCTGCGTGTCTGCATCACTGCATGTTATGCGATGGTTGGTGATAACAACATGGGGGGGGTGAGTCAAGTCAAGTCCATGACGGCCTTTTGACCTGTATTAGACGGAGCCAGCGCCAGCGCATGAGACAAACTACTGCCTCGTTCTGGGTGGTTTAACGGATTTTCTTACGGCCGTTTGGGGGCCTATTTTTAAATTTTTTTTAATAAAGAACCCTATAGCGGATTGACAGCTTGGCTTGTGGGACCCATCTGCACGCGGGAACTACCACGTGCGCTCCGGCCATTGAGGGGATTGCCCATAAAAAAATGGGGCGTGGGCTTGAAGTTTTGACAATGCTTTGACCAGGCCCATTGGTCCACCCTGACTCTGGGTAAAGAGCGACCCTAGTGGCACCCGTCCTTTTATCTTTTAAAATGTATTTACAATTTTATCCTTTTTATTTTAAAATGTATGAAAAAAATTTAAGACTCATCTAATTAAACCCATATATGGTTTTGCTATCGGTTTCTTTCTCCATCACAAACTCTTTAAATCTATAAAGCTTAAAAACAAAAAATAAGCCAATTAAAAAAAAAAGTAAGAGTTTGATTTAAAATAATGTGCTGTTTGTTTTTTAGTTTAAAGTCTGAATTTAACTTTTTTTCAGACATTTACTTATTATAGGTTGTTTGTTTTTTTAACTTATCACTTATTATCAGACAATTTTATCTGAATAGAAAAAGTAGAAAAAGTCTACTTTTATCTGAAGTCTGAAATCTAAATGAAAAATTTTAATTTTAAATCTCAAAAATACCCTTAATAATTCATGTATTTCTAATATTATGTATAAACCTAATTTTTTGCATTATCTTTGAAGTTATTTTTTTCTTTAATTGCTTAAAATTTTTATTCACATGGTAACATTAATTAAATTAAAATATTGAACAAAATCAAATTGTGTCCATTGTGATTAATCAAAATTAAAGCAACAATATTGACTTTATAATAAAGGTTGATGTTATAATTACATTTTTTATTACAAAATTAAATTAAGATCAACAATGAAAATATTTTTTTTAATACTATTAAACTAATCAATTTGTGAAAAATATAAATTGTGAAGAATAAATATATGTACCATTTAAAAGGATATTTATGTCAAACTACTAACTTTTAGACTTCCCTGTTCAGATATTGAAAAAGAAAAAATAAACATGTCATTCAGATATTTTCATTCAGACCTATTCAGATTTCAGATAAAAAAACAAATGCAACCTAAGTTTCATTCACTTATTTACAATTTATTTTTGCAAGAAGTATAGTTTAGTAAAGTTTTTACAAAGATTGTTAACTTTTTGAACATCTTGGAGAACAATCACATTTTGTGCCTATTTTGTTTCTTTTTGAAATGGAATAAGAGAGAGAATCACTCATTGGTATTTATTGAGGAAGAAAAACGGCTAAAAAATAATATTTCAAGAAAAAGATCGAAAAGGGAGAGAGAGAGTCACTCACATGATTTACTAAAGAAGTATAACAATGAAGGTTATTTTAAAAATTAAATATGATATAAAGAGTGGGACTATTTGAACTCATCAAACTGTTCGTTATACCCACCTTTAAAAATAATTGTTAATTATTGAAATATTCTAAATCAAATTACAATTATTAATAGTAAAATTTAATTTCTTTGAAAAAAATTATTCTTTGAACTCACTTTTACATTCAAAGAGCGATTTTTATGTACAAGTATGTATTTTTTTTTTTTTCGCCAATTAGAACTTGCCTAGAATTTACATTTCTTTAGAATGAAAATATGAGGAAGAGACTTTACAATTGCAAAGGAAAACGAGTTGTCAGGTGAATTAAAAAAAAATCATAAAATCCACATCCTTACGGATTAATAAGAACTAAATCAGTTAGTTCATCAATCCCAACACTTAGGGAGGAAAAAAAATTATTCCTTAAAAAACAAAAATATTGCCAACACAAATGAAAATTATAACTCCATTCTCTTCCTACAACTGTAAGTTCTACCAAAAGCATGTCTCTGTCATGAAATGTAGATGTTTAATTTTCCTCCATTATCATCGATTCATCGTCAACACAAAGCCCGTAACTTTGCCAATCGTTTATAGATTAAATGAGTATTATTTCGACTAGGTTTTACGTAAAGATTTGTGTCAACAGACTCCAATGCTCGAGACATATGCTACAATGTATGAAAAGAGTCTCATTTGTTTAATATGAAAAATTAAAAATACAAAAAATAATTTCTCTATTACTAACTTTGTATTGTTCCATCAACATAAATATTGAATAATTTAATAAGTTCAAATAGCTCTGTCCGAACATAAATAGAAGAATGTTTGAAAAGGATAATGAAGGGGTGCTAGTAGCATTACTCGTGAGTAAATACATAATATTAGTAATAATGTTAAAAATACACTTACATAATTTTATTAATTTCATATACGTTTTTGTTTTTTTTTTTGGATTATTGGACTTGCTGTTGGCCTGTTCTTGGGTCCCTTCCGTATTGATTTCGGTGTTGCTCTTTTTGTTGCTGGAAATAGAATTATATTATTATTTTTTATTTGATGTTCTTTTTTCTCTGTTTTACATGTGCATTGTTCGTTTTTTATGTAATAATAATGGATACCATTTGTCTAGAACTATATATTTGGAAGAATATACTATTGATGTGTTTTAAATTTTAAACACGAAAGAAATTAGTGAATTGATTTTTTTCTTTTAATCAATTGATAGCTTGGGTGCATTTTATTGACATTGTATGATTATAAAGTTAAATCTTTTGCATATTTTTATTGATAATTTAATTACTGCTTTACATACCAATATTTTAAAAGTATTTTTTTTAATTAACAACCAAACACCAAACATTTTGTTATCAAAATATCTACTTGCAAAACTCCTTTTCAAAAAACTCTGCTCCAATAAGCTATAGTCAATAAGCTGAACCAAGCAAATAAATAAAACTTGATATTTACGGGACGCCAAGATTCTATTCAATTTGTTCAAAGTACAAATTCGTTAAATTAATTCAAAATACTTAATTTTGGTTAATTTCAATGATTTTCATGTATTCCAAAAAAAAGTTAATAATTGTTATTATAAATTGTCAAATTTAAAAGATCAACAACTAAAATATTTGATAAATACTTTTTTTTTTCCTTTTAGACAACTAGTATAATCTCAAGAATTTAGATGAATTAATTGTGTTGCAGGCTAACCCCACCATCGGCAATGGTCGTCGACCATTTTTTAGGTTAAATGGAAACAAGATATCTTGTACTAATATATGAGATGAATATAAATACGAATATGATTCAGTGCAGAGAAAATAATGATTTCTAAAATTTTGACACTATATTCCATTGGTCAACAAAACCCTATACACGTTGACGGTGCCCTAGTAATGGTCACAGTTTATTCTCAATTATTGCTCAATTATAAATTATTCTTCATGACTTTGCATGTAAAACAGTCAGTCCAACTTTGTCTTTAGCTTATCGTCCCATATAGATTGTAATATCCATGTGTCTCTGTCTCACCTACCTAGGAATGTCGATAAGAACTGAATCCCCATCGTTTAGTATATAATCGTTTAATATATACATTAACTACTTTCAGTCACTGAAATTTCCAATACCCCTTCAGTAATTCATCTAGATTAAAGATAAATACTATCTTACTTCTAGAAAGAATTTTGACGTAGATTGGTTGCATAGGATGAGCAGGATATATTTCGAATGCCATAACTTATTTCAAAACTTACAACGAGACGAATTAAAACCCACAGCTGTTATTGTCTTTATGCTCTATGATCGAGTTAAAAATTCTATTTCTTTCTAGTTTCTTTACAATTTTAAATTATTTTTTTTATTTTTCCTAATGTTTATGAGATTTTTATTCTTTTTTTTAGATATCAAATTTGGGTGACGATTTCTTATTTTATTAAAATAATATTTTAAATTTATCTATTTTGGTATATTCGCAATATCTAGAGTCAGTATAAAAAAATTTCAAAACCTTAGTTTTGATTATTTAAACTTTTAATATTATTTTCACGATTGAGAAACTTTTTAACTCTCTTAATTTCTTAGATATATTTTAAAAAACTAATGAATAGCGCATTACTTAGAATGAAATCTCTTCAAATATTACTCAAAAATTGTTTGGAAAAACCCATTTGTAACTTAAGATATGTTTGAGTTTGGGTTTTGTTTACTTATCATAACGTTTAATTAGAATCAAATACGAAAATTTTGAGTTCACTATTATTTTACACACACAACAAAGATAAGGCAGTCACAGGCCCTTGATGAGTTGGCTGAGATGGGCCCTGGCCTAGTTTTGCACATATCTTATGGCAACGAAGCCTAAATTTTGCAGATGGCAGTTCATGATTGGTCAGTTAGGTTTGCTATACTAGTCTACTACTTTGGCGACTAGCATACGACCATTGGCCATTAGCTATATAAAAATGGAAAGGTTGAGCCGTTGAGGTATTTGAGATTCTTGCTTGCTTGCACCATATCTTCTTCAACATAAGAACATATCACATTCAAAATTTGACTCATAAAATTTCTTTGTGCAGGTCTTTGCAAAATTATAGACAGATATAATTTTAAAAACATTTCATTCTTAGAATTACATTAATATGTGCTCTAACTCACATGTTAAATAAGAGAAGAGATTATATCATCCATCTTATTAGAAATTCTTCACGATCTCGTTAATGACTTTTTAAAACATTGATCTCCATTTCTATTTTTTTTTTAACAAAAAAGGGAAAGCTTATGAGCTTACTTTAAAGAGTAAGGATCAGATTAGAAATGCTGTACTTTTTAAAATAATTTCTGTTAACTATATTATAGAAATAATTAACTGTGATGAGAATCAGTTAAGTGTTTAGTAAATTTTATTTTCAGAAGTACTGTGAGTTTTGAAAGTAGTTATGAGTGTTTGATAGATCTTATTGTTAAACTGCTGCGAGAAAACAAATGATTAAAATGTACATAATGTAGGATGAGAATTACTTATGCATATAAAAACATATACATACAATACTTTTTTAATTCTGTATTATAATAATTTTAACAAAAAATAAAATTTATAATATATATTGATTTTATTTTTTTTATTTTTTATCTTAAAATAATTGATAATTAAATTTATAATATAGTGAAACAAATTTAATAATAATTCGACCAACAAATTGATATTAATAAATTTATATTGATGAATTATAATAAAAATTTATTAAAATATTGATTTTGTTTCCAATTTGAATAATGATAATTTTGGGTTTAGATAACAATTTTAATAATATTTATGAAATTATATCAAAGGATAAAATTGATTCTCAAAATTAGAATATAAAAGGTACTCCTTTCCTGTTTTTCAAAATCAGCTCTAGGAGAGGTTGATTTTTACAAAAGTAATTTTGATTTTTTTCATTAAACACTAAAATTAGTTTTTAAATATTCAAAATCACTTTTAAATATTCCAAAAGCAATTCCAAACAAGCCCTAAGAAAGGTTAGAATAATTTAAAAAATCATATTGATTAAATTCTTCTTTAAGGATAAGGGTTGTGATTCCTTAACATACAACATAAAGTGCACACTTTGAAATCACATTAGTAATGACATAACATTATACTAAAATAGTATCGTATTGACTATTGAGTGTAACTTTTGGCATGATGATGACAGATTAAGCATACACAGCTCAAATTGCTCTCCTCTGTTCCATTTTTGTGTATATAAAAGGAAATGAGACCCTACAAAAACAGAGAAGAAGCAGAGCAGCACAATACTAACAACAAAGTCGCAAAGCAACTAGCAGTAGCAAGCAATGAGGAGTTTCATTTTAAATCCTCCCCTTTTTCTCTTATCCTGTCTTTTCTTTTCTCTATGCTACAGACCCACCATTGCTGCCAAAAAGGTAGGCATTTTAATCCTCTCACTCCCTACATTATTAGTGATTAAAAAAAAAAATAGAAACTTTCTCTCTGCAGCCAATGTTGCTAATGATTTCATAATCTTTCTTGTATCTAGTCTTATGTTGTTTACTTAGGTGAGCACTCTCATGGACCTGAGTTATCATCTGTTGATCTACACCGAGTCACTGAGTCTCACTGTGAGTTTCTTGGGTCATTTTTGCATAGGTAATGAATTTAAGTACAAGAAAAAATGGTTATATGATATATCTATCTATTTGGATATCTCTTATTTGCATTCAATTTGAGTGACATAATTGTTTCAACTTCATAAACAGTACTGAAAATCCTGAAGATGCAATCTTTTACTCATACACAAGACACATCAATGGTTTTGCTGCAAAGCTAGATGATGCTGTAGCAGCTGAGATTGCAAGTGAGAAACCGAAACAGGGCTGCTCTGTTTCATCTCAGTTTTTTGCATTTTTGTGTTGTTTCTTGATGAGTAACTGGCTTTTGATTCTTTACATAATGCAGAACATACAAAAGTTGTTTCGGTTTTCTTGAATCAAGGAAGAAAATTACACACAACACGTTCATGGGAATTTCTTGGACTCGAGCGTAACGGCAGAACTGAATCAAAGTCAATCTGGAAGAAGGCAAGATATGGTGAAGATACCATTATTGGAAATCTCGATACTGGTTAGTTCTAGTTTTTTTTTTTTTTTTTTTTTTAAATAAAATAAAATTATTTGACCATTTTAATTTACTATATAATTTTTGTATATTAATATCATTTATATATATTACATGACAGCCATTAGATCTATTATATAGTATAATTATTAAATTAGAGTTCCGATTGTTGACTCTATCCATGCGTGGAAAGAAAGATAATTCGCCACAATATGGCTGAGAAAATTGAAAATGATGTCTTGATTGTTAGTAATTTGATACCGTATAAACTTGAAATTCATGTGAACCATATTTGTAGAAAAACTCTCGTTTTTGACTAATCCAAGTTCACAAATGACAAAATTATTTGATTTACTGGCTTCTAGATGTTTAATATATTCAACTTTGGACAACCATTTTCGAAAAAACGATCGGACTGTTGCACCAAAAAGAATTCTTCTTCTTATTTAACTTCAAATTAAATTCTTACTTTTTCGGTTTGCATCAGAGCCAAGGCCTCATGCAAACTCTAATTTATCAAGTTAAGCTGTTGGGTCCAATGGTTTCTTTAATCCATAGTGGGAACTTATATGATTGATTTCCTGTTGGAAAAATGGTCCAGATACATATACTGTTATTATGAAACACTAGACACACGACTTCAGGTGTACCAATTTATTATTTCATTATCTTTCACTATCAAGCTTGACATTCTGTTATAGGAATCACTTTTTTGCTTCAATGGGGATTATTGTGCTGTGGTAGGTGTCTGGCCTGAATCAAAAAGCTTTAGTGATGAAGGCTTGGGACCGATTCCATCAAAGTGGAAAGGAATTTGTCAAAATGACAAAGATGCTGGGTTTATTTGCAACAGGTTTTTCTTGTTTATTCCTATACTTTCGCATGCTTATGCTCTAGTGCTTTTCTTTTTGAAACCTTTTGTCCATTCTGTGAATGGATAAAAATTATTCTCAAAACCCTTTTTGCATCTTTATTGAATTTGAGTCCTCACCCTTTGATACCCTTTTTGTTAATGGGGTTAATTTTTATGTTAAAAATTCTCTCAAATAGTAGCTTTCATCAATTTGCATTGTAATTGGTCCCCAACACTTTATTTATGGAATCAATTATGATTAAAACTCTCATAATGAAGGATGTTCAATCTCCTTTCCCTGTGGGCACGATTGGCACCACAAAATAAATTCATTTGAAATTTTCTAATAAAGCTGAAGTTTACAGTTTAATTTGATAACATGAATGATCACTATTCCTTCTTACTACCAAAAAAGCATTGAATACAAGATTAAAAAAAGAGAGAGAAAAATTAATTAGCACATCTATCTTGCTGCTTTGACAAGTCTAATAGCTGTGGAAAGTCAATCCCTTGTTTTTTAATTCGTCGGTTGAGTATAAATCTTAATTTTATGAATTCAATACAAATCTCACATATTATTGACTTTTATTTGTCTCCGGCTGGCATGATTAATTATGATTATCATTAATTACACTATTTTATATGCAAGTTGAGATACCAGAGAGCATTATTCATGTTTCTACTGTAAATTGACTAAAATATTACAGGTCATGTGGGTTTGGAAATTGTAATCTAATTTTGTTGGTGTGTGCCCTGAAGGAAGCTGATAGGAGCAAGATACTTCAACAAGGGCTACGCAGCTGCTGTTGGACAACTCAACTCTTCCTTTGATACCCCGCGCGACAAAGATGGCCACGGAACACACACATTGTCAACAGCTGGTGGTAACTTCGTAGCCAAGGCAAGTGTTTTCGGCTTGGGCAAAGGAACAGCAAAAGGAGGATCACCGAAAGCCAGAGTAGCAGCTTACAAAGTTTGCTGGCCGCCTGTGGCGGGGAACGAATGTTATGATGCCGATGTATTGGCAGCCTTTGATATGGCCATTCATGATGGTGTTGATGTGTTATCTGTTTCTCTAGGTGGGGAGGCCTCCAAATTTTTCAATGACAGCATTGCAATCGGTTCTTTCCATGCTGTTAAGCATGGAATTGTTGTCATTTGTTCTGCGGGTAATGCTGGTCCTACTGATGGCACTGTGTCAAATGTTGCGCCTTGGCAAATCACAGTTGGTGCTAGCACAATGGATAGAGATTTTCCGAGCAATGTTGTACTTGGCAATAACAAACGCTACAAGGTTAGCGACTTTCCCTTCTTTTTCGATGCTAGAAATTAATCTTTGAGCATATGTTAGAGAACATGAACTTGTATATTAACGTACTTTGACTCTGAAGGGGCAAAGCTTATCATCTAGAGGCTTACCGGGCAACAAGTTATTCCCACTAATCAGCGCAGCAGATGCTAAAGCAGCTAATGCATCAACTGAAGTCGCGTAAGAATATAATAATTTTAACTACATTGGTATCTTATGTAGCATGTAAAAAGATGTACATTAACTATCTAATTATTTCACATTGCAGGCTACTATGCAAGGCAGGAGCACTGGATCCTAAGAAGGTGAAAGGAAAGATCTTGGTATGCCTTCGCGGAGATAATGCAAGGGTAGATAAGGGACAGCAAGCACTCTTGGCTGGTGCTGTTGGCATGGTTATTGCAAACGCCCAAGAAAATGGGAATGACCTATTAGCGGATCCTCATCTCCTTCCTGCTTCACATATCAACTTCACTGACGGCGTTGATGTATTTAGATATGTCAATTCAACCAAGTAAGATGGCAGAATTTCTCAGCATTGTATTAGCTTCCGGGGTATAACTTTACTATAATCTGATTTTTATTTCTAATAGGCGTCCTGTTGGTTACCTTACCCGTGCAACCACAGAACTCGGATTAAAGCCAGCTCCAATCATGGCAGCCTTTTCATCAAAAGGACCAAGCTCCATCGCTCCAGAGATCCTTAAGGTACAATAATATCAATGGCAACTCAGCTTTATTTCTTCAAACTTTGGTGTCATTTAAATTAAATAACTCGTTACCATAATTTTATGTTCAGCCTGATATCACTGCACCCGGAGTAACAATTATAGCTGCCTATACTGAAGCACAAGGGCCAACAAATGAAGATTACGACAGGCGTCGGATTCCATTTAACTCTGTCTCAGGAACTTCAATGTCATGTCCTCATGTTTCTGGCATTGTTGGCCTTCTTAAAACTCTCCACCCTGAATGGAGTCCTGCAGCAATTAAATCAGCCATCATGACCACAGGTATATGAAAACTAGTCCTTTAGTGACCACATGATGCTTGGTTTCAGCTTCAAGTGCCGAAAACTCGATTTTGATCCCTTGTTTTGCCCTCTGTTTGACAGCATCAATACAAGATAATAATAAGGGGCAAATTCTAAATGCTTCCTCTTACAAAGCAACACCCTTTAGCTACGGAGCGGGGCATATACAACCAAACCTTGCAATGGATCCTGGGTTGGTTTACGACTTAACTGGGAAGGATTACTTGAATTTTCTTTGTGCTTTGGGATACAACAAAACACAAATTGCACTCTTCTCAGAAAAAACCCATACATGCCCTGAGGATGTTAGCATAGCCAACTTCAACTACCCTTCAATCACAGTCCCCAAACTCTCCGGCTCAATCATAGTGTCACGAACAGTAAGGAATGTTGGTTCTCCGGGAACTTACAAAGCCCGTGTCAGAAATCCGAAAGGAATCTCAGTGTCTGTTGAACCAAGGAGCTTGAAGTTCATAAGGGTTGGAGAAGAGAAGAATTTCAAAGTCACCATTAAGGTTAAAAAGGTCAGAGCTGCAGCTAAGGACTATGTATTTGGAGACTTGGTATGGTCAGATGATAAACAACACCAAGTAAGGAGTCCCATAGCGGTGAAGCCTGTCAAAGAGCTTGATTAAGCCTTTAATTTCTCTCCGATTATGGCTATAAGAAAGCCTTATTAATGTTTTATTTCCATTCTTCAGCTTTGTTGCTGACCTGCTAAGTTTCACGTTATGCTAATTAATTACAATAATTAATGGTTAGCAAAAAAGAAAAATCTAGTTGACAAAAGTTAACTTCTTTCCCTCCTGATTCGTGGCCAGTAGTTCATATGCATAACTTGTCAACTAGTATACGGTTCAACAAGATCATACGATTGTTATTTAATTCACAAGGAAAAATTACACTGATTACAACCACTACATAAAATAAAACTAGCACGGAAGAATAGTAAATAAGAGACCCTTCTGGAAAAATCAACAGATGGAAGAGACGAAGAAAGCCCACATGATTCTTCAAGATACTGGTGATTTAATGTTGCTTGTTCTCTGCTTCATCGGAACAACATTCAACATTGAGCACCAAGTCTCTTTTAAATTCCACATAAGGATATGCTATAGGTTGATCGTCATCTTGATTCCTCCATCTACAGAATCAAAACCAAAAAGCCAAACATTAATTAATCGGTCAACCACTCAATGTCTGCTTTTAGCTGTATGTGCTGTTGTCTAATAAAATCACCAGTTGTAAATAAAAGTCGATATTTAATGAACACTGTAATTGTTTGAGCTTTCAGAGTTAGAAGAAGCACGACAATCCCAAACATATCCACAGTTTGATTAAAACTAAATCAAAGTTATATCAACTTTGTTAACAAATATGATTTCTAGTACAATAAATCACCTGAAACTCTGTACTAGATGGTGAAGGAAGAATGCAACTTCAACCCTGGCAAGTTCAGAACCTGGACAGCATCTAGACCCACCACCAAAGGGTGTGAATTTCTTGCATGTTTGATCTTGATTCTGCATATAAATATCGTGCAAAACAAAATTATTTCAATTATGTCATGTTTAAATGATCAAAAGCTACCAATTATACCTCCCATCTCCAAGGATGAAATTGGAAAGCATTTGCATGTAGAGATGGGTCTAAATGAACAGCAGTGAAAACAGGAAGCACTTTCCAACCAGAAGGAATCAAGTAATCTGCATAAAGAATATGAAAATTATATAAAGTAGCTAATCTTTTCATTATAAAATATTAAAAGTAATAACAAAACCAAAAAGTTCATGCATGCATGACTATGTGTATAGCATGATTTGCAAATTATAATAATTGAACAAATATATCTACCTCTAAATTTGACATCTTTCAGAGCCTTTCGGTGCACAAATTTTACTACATTGCCGTATCTTAGAGCTTCATTCATCACCTACAATAAAACAATTCAAAAAAAGGACAAATAACGAATTAGTAAATATCTTTAAAGATTTGTAATCAAGAAAATAAAAATATATAAATTCTCTTACATTTTGAGTAAAATCCATTTTCTTGTAGTCTTCCCAATTCAAATGCTCATTATTCTGCTTCATGCTTCTTATAGTTTGATGCTCGAGCTACAGTGTTAAAATAAATAGTGTAAATTACAACGTTGAGGGAGTACTGCATGGATGATGCTTGTGATTAATTATAACACACATATATAGAAAATTAATTAATTAATGTTACCTTTAGTTGTTTTAATGCAGTGGGTGACTGGCCAAGAAAATGAACCACCAAGGCCATTAAGAGAGAGGTAGTTTCGTAGCCACCCAATAGAGAATCCAAAACAAAGCTCACTTTTTCATCTTCAGATAGGGTATCAACACAAAGAAGTATCTCAAGAAAATCACTATTCTTTATTTCAGAATTATCTGCAGTATTAGTATTATTATTACTTCTTCGTCTTCTTTTCTCTATAATTGCTTTAACAGTTGAAGATATTCTTCTTCTAGCCTGTAAAGATAGTCAAAAAAAGGTTGCTCACATGCCTTAATCTTTTTGCAACACAAAAAGATAAATAACAACAACAACAATAATAATAAACATAATTATTGATGTCACCTTCACAGCTCTTGCATATGGAGTGCCAGGGATATAAAGTGGAAGAGATATAAGTCCTTTCATAAAAGTTAAAAAATCTTCAAGAATTTTTGTAGTCTCTGGCTCTTCTGGTGTTAAACCTAGCACTTGCTTCACTATTACATTGAATGTGAACTGTAAAACAAAAAAATATTAAGAATTTATATAGACATGAACGTTAGCGTTTATAACTTCAGATTAATTATTTATTTAAAAATAACTATACCTTTCTGGCCTCTTCGCAGAAGATGACTTGAGGCTTATCTTTCCAAGAGTGCAATGTCTGAACTGCAATATTTTCAATGTCACTGAGAAACTCAGGCTTTGATTTGGTGATGGTGACTAGAGAAAGAGCAGCGTTTCTGAGCCTTTTGTGAGTGTCGCCAACAGCGACAAGCATGGAGAGGTCGCCAAGGATGCCAGGAATTGCCTTTGGGTAGCTGCATTGAAACAACTTGCCTTCATTTTGTAGTATGAAATAATTCAGCTCAGCATCACATGATACCACTGTGGGGGTGAAGAACAAATGAGACTTGAACACTTTCCCATGCCTGAAAATTCAAAAATAACCAAATTTTTATTATTTATTTTGCTTAAAGCAAGAATTGGAAATTATATAGATATATACGCACACAATACTTACCTAGAGCAACGATCTTGAAGAAATGTGCCAAGAGAATTTGAAGAATGAGGCTTTAAGAAGCTAATGGTTTCTCCAAGTAACGGCAAACCAAAAGTTCCTTTCGGGACATGGCTAAGTTTCAAGAACAGCGGCAAGTTATGGTTCAAGATTATGAGACCCAAAACAAAAGCAAGAAGCATAGAAACCAAAAGAAGCAGCCAAAATGAAACAAATTCAGCCATGGGAGATATAAAGAAATTAAAACACGATAAGCAATTAATTTTTTAAGAGAGACTTTTGGGAAGCAAACGTATGGCCTCGAGTTGCTATATATAAAGAAAGGTGATGAGAAAGCAAGCAGGCTTTTTCATTTTTCAATTACATTTACAGTCATCGAAATTTTTACTTTATCAGATCAGAGCATAGGAAATGAAATCCTACATAGCTAGTCTAGCATCTAGAGCCACAGTTAAACAGTACTAGGGTTTCAGAAAAGAAAAGAAAAATTATCATAATAATAATTATTAATTATCAAACAATTAATGAATGTATTTATTTCATATTTGGGTTGTCAATGAGGTGTAGTTGAGCTCATATGAGCTTGTAGAAAGTAGAACCATGGCCGTCGGATCGTGCTTTCATGATTGAATCATAAAAAATGCAGATGCTTTGATGAATTTATATATTAGTTTTACGTTCAAATTTTTTTATTTGATTCCTTTTAGCTGCTAAGCAAAGTACATTGAAGTAGATTGACCGACGGACCCATGCAGGCACATGGACACAACCAATACTGATCATGCAGCTTTTATCACTTCAAATTTATTTTTTATTTATTCCTTTTTTTTTTCTTTCCACCTAAATGAGTTTTATGATTTTATATTCATGTAGCCGCGTCTTGCATGAAGTATAAATTAATTAATATTGCAAATACGTACGTAACTTGTAGAAGTTTGCAATTGCGTCCTCGTGAAAGAGATTTTCTTTTTCTCTAAGTAAAAAGTTCAGTCAAACAAACTGCCACTTTTGGTTTCATATTCATATTAGAATAATTATTTATAAAATTCTCGATGTTATTCCAGGATTATTCATTACATATTGAGTCAAATCACAAATATCTAATTTACTGGATTATAAGATTATTTCAATTTATATTAACTGGACTATAGAAATAGCAACAAAGACATTTTGAGTAATTTAAAAAATGTAAGAATTAACCGGATAATCAAACCAAACTTGAATGACTACAAGGAATTTACACTAAAAAAAAAATCCATCATATAAATTGGCGTGCTATTCCTTATTTACATGCATATAATGTTCGTAGTTCCTGCCATATGTATGTGATATAATGATCTTTATTCTTGCCAAATGTAAATGTCGTAATAATCAATTCATATGAAAACCTTTAATTCATAAATAGTCTAAATTCTTAAATGCCATAAATCATAATAATATTGATTATTCTTATGTTGTTCATTGATAGAATGGCCTTGAGTTAAAAGTAACTTCATATGATTTTCTATCGAATTAACAAAAGTGTGGTTGGGGTACTCATATGCAAATTTAGAAATACATTCAGCACGTGTTATTTGGAACCGGATATCCAATCTAGCCGCAAGACAAGAATCAATCAAATATCTTGCAGGTCGTGGCATGCTCCCATCGATTTCATCATGACAGTGCTTGATCCAATTTGGTATTTCATTTTTTTTTTTTTTCGTTTTAACTCAAAGCAGCCTAAGTTGAACTAAATCCCACCGAATTAATTAAGCTTGTGATGATCATGCTCGTAGCTTTGACTCAAAGGTAAAAGCCCTCCTTCTTCTGTGTTATAGTGTAATGTAAATAATCGTATAGATTCTATATTTTGACGTCAATACTTGCATAATCTTTATATAATCTTATTTTTTCTTTCTTTTTACAATAATATCTTTTCAACAATATATTTACATTTTTGACGATATTAACGAAAAGAAAAAAATTAATTTATCAAATTAGCCTTGAAAGTAACATAAAAATTTTCACTAAATTTGATATTATTATTTTTCTTTTAGGATTAATTTGGTAAATTAATTTTTTTTATAAAATAACTACTAATAAAATTGCTGCAATGATATTAGGCATTGCTTTAAGTTAACTGATATTAATTTATTTATAAATAAATTATTAATGAGATTATTATACGGGTAAAAAAAATTAGTTTTTTCATACTGATATTTATTGGTTAATTTACTAATACATAATTATTAGTTAATCTGTTAATTAAATTTTTATAAATAAATTAATTAATGTTAAGAATATTATTGTAGGGATACTCCTGTAAAAGTAAAGAAAAACAAGGGTGATGATATAATACATTTAATTACAAGGGTGTCTTGAGGCACTTTCATTAAGGGATTAAATGTATTCTTAAGTTAAAATATAAGAATTAAATAAATATTTATCCATATTCTTATATATGATGTCAAAGTACTTATTGTAAAAGCAGCTTAAAAGATTCACATATCATATTCCTATTAACTTCTTTTTATTTATTTATTTTTATTTTAACTGAAATATGATCGTCACACTTGATCCCCGTGTTCATTAATTAGTTAACATTAAAGCATTGATCATTTTAAAGCAAAACCCTAAAAGAAGAAGAAGAAGAAGAAAAGTATTTTCCGATATTTCCCGGTCATTTTCCTCGCACTTGGTGCAGCTTTCTTTGACTAATTTGCTTGGCTTGAAACTCCTTTATCTCACTACACGAAAAGAGCAAAATAACAATAATGAAGAAAATAAAGTCTCACCAAAAGAAAGCAAGTGGACGCACGAACTCAATTATTATTACCGTGCAATATCTCGTGTTGGTCCAACTTTCGATCGATTGAGTATCAGGTTTTGCACTAGAGTAGCAATTCCTTTCAGAAAAAGCCAAAAAAAAGAAAAAAGAGAGAAAAAAAAAAGGTTGAATTAACAACTATGCATTAGATTCATGGACAACTATGCATTAGATTCACGGACATGGACAAACAAATTGTATATCTTTACCATTTGTTCTTCAATCTTCTATTGGAGGTCTGCGTTTCTAAATATACATTTAAACTATACAAAGTTATTTCATGGTAAAATAAAATAATAAACGTATCACTAAATACTAATGCTGTATTACTCACATGTAGAAATAAAAGAAATCGACTAGTATGATGATACCACGCATGTGACTGAATAATTTGTTTATTTTTGTGTATATTATATATATATATAAATATTGGCGGATCTAGACAATTGAATTAGGGGGGCATGGTTAAAAAAAATTATTTAATTTGAGCTTTTTAAAACTTCACTTGAATATATTTTAAGTCTTATAAACTCAAATTTCATTACTTTCTTTTAAATTTTAAATAATAATTGTAATAAATTATTTATTTTACATGTGTGAAATATAATTTTTTCTAATCAATTTTCATCAAATATTTAAAAAACCAAAATAATGTGGCTATAGGGATTTGAACCAAAGTTCTAAAAACCATTAAATAACACTTTTACCATTGAACTACAAGTCTTTTATAATATAAAAAAATGTATGCAAATTCATTTTATTTAACTCATTCATAAGGACTTGGGGTACATTTTAAAAGAAAAATTAATGGTTTAGAAGCCCCTTCTGGGCGTTAACTAGGTATGCCCATATATATATATATATACATACAAGAAATCTACCACTGTACACACACATATATGTGTGTGTGTAGTGGTAGATTTCTTGTATAGACAAAAGAATGATACAATAGTAAGTAAGAAGATGTCAATACATAAAAGGATACAAGATATAGGGTGACTGGATATGACACTAAAATAGGGTTTATGCTGATTGATATGATAAGTTTGCACGAAGTATTTTAAAAATTTTATTTTATAGAAACAACAATAATATTTAGTTCATTTAAATGGTGCCCCAACTAAAGCTTACTTAAGAACATTTTAGACAATAATACTCTCAAATATAATAACAGACTAACCATATTACGACCATTATCAATATGTGCGGTCGATAGTATCATTGACGCAGTCTTACCTATGGGTATTATTGTCAAAACGATCCAAGTTAGCTTCTGTTTTAAAATAAAATTGATCATAATTTTGGACCGTTTTAGTAAATATCTCAAACGCGAATGGCCAATATATTTACCCAAACGTTGGTGGGTGGATAAATCTAAGTAAACGTCAGGTACTAAATCGAAAGGACCAAACAGACTTGAAGCTTGAAGCTACTATCTTTCAAATATATTCCGCGTATGGGATATATGGTTCTTAAACACTTGATTCAGATGGGGTGGGGCTAGTGATTATGATGTTTGTGATGAATGTACCGAACAAAAAAACAATGATAGAAGAAAGAGAGAGAGAGAGGAAGATGGAGAAACATAGAATGGGGCGCACCACATTATCTGTGTATTTATTTAATAATGTTTTGTTAAATTTACACTAATTTAGAATTGACCAGTAATAATAAAAAAGGAACATGCATTTAAAACATTCCACATTCGTACATTAATTAATTGGACGACCCATTGTCACCGCTAATGTCTTATCTAAGTTTTCCTCAGGAAGAAGAGAAGAGGATGATATTGATTTGAACGACTTGGCTCTTACGGGAGACGATATTCCATTTTACGCCAATCCAGTCAAAGAACAATTTGCGATGTATTCTTCTTGGACTGCCTCCCCAGGGACCATTAATTTTTCTTCTTTATATTATTGTCCCTCGCGTGGGTACCAAAAAACCCTAATGCGCCATAAACTTCTTCACATATGTAGATCGACGTCGAGATTTATCATCCCTGTACGTATTCCGTCTTACTCATGATATTTTCGGTCTGAAATAATGCGTGTCCGTTTGCTGATTTACTCGTGATATTTGGTGTGAAAAATCAATTAAAAGTCTCAAATGGGAGTAAATTTTCAAATTTGAGATCTTTCTCGGATTCTGAAAAAAACCATTTCGGTCCATTTATGCTTGTCTGCATTGGTGAGTCAGTTTGTCTGAGAATCACACAATTCGAGATAGCACGAGGAGATGTCAGTTGGACCAAACTCTTTGTTCTTATTTTTAATGTCTTTTGACTCCATTTGCCTCGAATTGTCTCTCTCCTCTCTTGTCTTTTTCTTAGCATTGATTGATTAAGTGGTTGAAATGTGGAAAACTTGGAGGTCTAATTAACTCTCATTGTGTGCGATAAATATTTGTGTTCTCAAAACTCACAAAAGAGTCCGAAATTGAAAACTCAATTATTCTCGGTTTAGTCTCAAAAGTCTACAATTTATATTATGAGTAATGATAATTTATTTTATATTATGAGTAATCATAAATTATTGTACAAATTTATTTTATATAAATTGATGTGGTATGATTTAATTGGTTGAATTAAATATCATTTAGTTCACATAATTTATTTTCATTATTTTATATTTTCTTTCAATCAATGAATTAATGCTACATCAATTTGTATAAATTTAGTTTGTACAAGAGTTTGTGACTATATCATTACTCTTATAGTATATGTACATGCTGCTCCGCATTGGTAACTCAATACTATTTATAAAGTGTTATAAAATATGTTTGTTGTTGCTCATTAAGTCAACTTTATATAACAAAAAATTTTTGAGCGAGAATTTTGATAGTCAAAATAAATCATTTTCATATTTATCTTTTTTCACATGTTTGAATCCAAATCTTAACCATTTTGTTTATTGTTTTTGTTTTGTTTTTTTTTTTTAAAGCTAATTCAAGATGTAGCTTAACGTTGGTCACCTGCAAAGTTAAAACCTTCTGTAAAGGTCTCTCCTTATTCATATTCTGTTGTTCAAAAAGATATTCCATGCGTTATTCATTTTGCTTGTTGCTTGTTTATGAACATTTTTTGCTCAAGTCATGCATTGATGATCATACTAATGGGACACGACATTAGTAAATCATTGGCCACAAGATACCCAAAAGAGAAAAAGTTGCCTTTAAATTAGCCACGATCACATACACATGAGAAATATCACCAGCTTCTTGCTAGCTAGCAAGTAGCAACAATGCTGTATTGGTCAAATTTACTTAGGTTTGGCTAGCTAGGTACAAGCCTAAGTACAATATCGCTTTTATGTTTCACAAATTTATACTGCCCTACACGTCGTAAAAGAAGCTTGAGGTACTCCTACAGTCACACGTTCCAATGATTCAAATCATGGAACTCCACTCATTTTTAAAGAGCGGACTGAGACTAGAGCACTGCCTTAATAATAAACAAGATATTGTGTTAAATTATAGCTAAACAATTTAATTAAAATGCGTTGGCCGTTGTGTACTCACAAATTATTACTTGAAATAATATCAAAAGCGGTTAACACACACCCCCGCATGTATACTCCCAATGAATGAGTGGCACTATTTTTACTGTAAAAAATATGTTACACACTCTAATTCTAATAAACTTTAATATTATCAGAGTAATTTACTACAAAATTTAGTTTAATTAAACCAAATGAAATGATTCTTAAGAGTTAGTACCCATTTTACATGAACTGTGGCTCATCTTGATAAAGTGGATATATAAAAGCAATCAACTTAGTAATTCAATAATAAATCTAAAAGATTTGAAGTTGGTTTTCTATATAAAAAAAAATTAAAAATTAAAAATTAAAAATTAAAAATAAATACTCTACAACAATCACCCAGAAATACACCAAATGAGAAGTATGATTATTGGTAAGAAAGAGGGAGAGTCATTTACACGATGAATAGTATTCACGAAGTGTTCAAGAATTTTGAATATAAAAATTTTGAAAAGTAATGACATATCTTTTATGAGATGTTTTTACATTATACATGCATCGTGGGCAAAGTTAAAAATGAAAAAAAGAAATTTATTGTGTATTTGTTTAGATCCTATTTAACATGCACAGTATAAATTGATAATTTAAATTTAATAAATGAATATTTTGAATATTAAATTATTCAAAATATTATTGAGAGCGCAAATAACCTACCCCAAATGAATTAAGAACATAATTTGCTTGCACGTCCAATTCACTTAACAAGGACCACTAGAGCTTAGCTTGAACCATGGCTAACATAGTTCTGGCTTGAGTGGTTTCCACAAAATCCCCAGAGACATCAATGCCGTTAATGCCACCCCATCATTGCCGCCCCCATTACTGCGCAGTGCTCCCTTCTAGGAGCTGGCGAACATATATAATTAATTGATTGCAAAAGCTGCGAATTTAATTCATTATATTGTTTAGTTTTTGAACTTAGATTTTTTTTTTTTAATTTGACTTCTTTTGAATTTTTAAAATCTTATATTATGTGTTTATTATTAATAGTATATAAATATTATTAAATAATACATAAACATCTTGTGAAATAATACATAGTAAGAATCATGGCTGACCATACTGCAATGTCAATATTAATTATTCTATAAATGACGACTAATTAAGTCAAAGAGCAAGCTCGGCCACCCCCTACTTTTTCCTCTTTTTTTTTTTCTTTAAGAAAAATAATATATTAAAATAAAGTCAAAGAGCAAGTTTAATAATATTTTATGCCAATAATTAATTGTTATATTGCTATAATCAATATACAATCACACCACCTTATTATTTTATAAGGATGGCTTTTGACGATTGATATGGAGTGACTTTGGATTCCATAATTTGGAATTATGGGAATCGCCACCCATGCCATGCCATGCATGCCCCCATGAAATTCAATATAAATGCTTGCATCGATCATTCGCACTATGCATGATCACAAAAGCAGCAATAAATTAAGAACCAACTATTACAAATGTGTAGGGAGAAGATTTTCAATTAAATTATTATGAGCCAAATTAAAAATTTAAGATCATTATGACTGACACACACACACACACACACATACATACTACGGCATTTGATTATTCTCCTTCTATGTGTCCTTACTTTCCTATATAAATTGAGTCGTCGGGCAATCGTGAAGGAGAATGTACAAGAGTGAAAGGAAAAAATCAAATTTTCTAAAATGGTTTTTGTGTTCTTTATGTACTTCCTAAATAATTAATAAACCATAGTAATTTCTTATTAGTTATTGTACATTAGTGTTGATTAGTGAAAGAAATAAATCTTGATTATTTTACAATTTCTTGATTATTAGGCTGCTCACTCACTGCTGCTGCCGGGTGAAAGAGAAGATGGAATTGGAATGACAGACAATCTGATGTGAGTGGTGATTACACGTGCAACGCATGTGGTCCCCGGTGACCAAAGAATCCATCATCAATTTATTTTTGCTTTTTGTGGGGGGTGGGGGACAAAGAATCAATAATTCCCAATCACTCACCCGTGCGTGTGGGTAAAAATAGAAGGTGATTTTTGGTTGGAGATGGGATCCATTGATCATATAAAGCCGAGGGTACTCACTGTGCTTCTATTATTTTGCTTCGATTTACCTTCTTTTGAGCTCTTTTAGCTAACTTATGTAATTAGTGGGCATGATTGATTTTAGCATGTGGGGTGCACGGTTCTATTTTTCTCACAATGAAAAGTATGGTGACGCAATCGAATGATTACTTTATTCAATCTCCAATTTGTTTGTCAAAAATTAAAACAAAAAAATCTTTATTTCGATGAATGAAATGGTTACTACAAACTATGGACTATAGATTAATGATCATTGGAGATGATTATTTTGACAAAGCAAACGGTTAGTACGAATTATGGACTGTAGATTAATGATGAATTTAGGTAAATGGTAGTTAATAGGTTCATTCATTACCAGTAAGATTAAATGAACCGCCCCTTCTTCTTTTTTTTTTTTTTTTTCCAAACATAGGAAGAGGAATATTCATCAATTTCCAATAATTGTATATAACACGGTTAGAGATTTTTCGTTAATAATGTTATAATAAATTTCTTCTTCATTGAAATGCCGAGAGAAATTTTCGTTCATTGCCATTCTAATTCTAATATTAATAGATTATAATATAATATTTTTGTATAAAAAATAATAGTTACATTTAGATTTGAGGATATATACTTGGGTTTATTTTGTATTTGAAGAACTGTAAATTTATTTGGAATATTAAAAAAAAAAACTATTTTTGTAAGAAGCTTTAAGATAAAAGCTATTCTCTATTGCGAGTGCTCTTTCGCATTGACTAACTCAATTGCAATGGGCAATGGCTTTTTAATTCGTAAGCTTGGATCTACTTAAAGGTAGCACTGTTTGAACCCAGCATTTTGTCTCTTAATACCCCTACCATCAATTATTCCTCAATTTGTATTATATGATCTGTGAATTTAGTTAAAAATCTAAAATGAAATATCAGACATAATCAAAATCATCCAAACGGTAGGAGATAAGCAAAGGCTAATCATTGAATTAAACACTCTTCATATTTTCAGAATTTTAATGATGGCTATTAGGAAACAGGAGATAAAAAGAAGGGTTCCAAATCCAATAGCTCGACTCCGAGAGACGAGGCTCGGCCCGCCCTATTGGTTCATATTATTGGGCCCTCCATTGTCTAGCCCAATTTCATCCCAAAACCCAATGTGCTGTATGAATTATACGTACAAACACAATGAACGAAATGATGAACTATTATTACAAATTTATTTGTTTATCACGATCATGGTGGTACTGAAACATGGCTACATATTCTAATTCCTACAGCAAAGCCCAAAGGGGCTTGGAGTAGAGTTTTGTTCCCCAATATTTCAAAGCAGCTCGACTAAGAAGCAAATTTGACATGAATAAAAAAATAAATAAATTTATTACCATTAAGAATTTACCGTCATTGTTTCTTATTAAGATATGTCTCCAAAAATCCTTTGGCGTAGTATGATTAGCCTTAAATGCATATTGCACATGTGATGATCATCTAAATTTAAGTAATAATATGATGCAAAATTTTGATATTTAATGAGTGAAATTTCTCATATTTTTCAAACCATTGAAATAAAAAAGAGAAAGGATATGTCTTTAACACGCATTTATGAATACAGTATCTCTTACTAATTAGCAATTACTTATGCAATTAGCCCTTTCTAGAAATTAAAATATTAAAAATTATTAAATACACAGTGAGTAAGGATCCGCAAAGTAAACACTAACATTTTCTCAACATGTGAAGCAAAACTCACATGTTTGGATGCATCTAACGACGTACATCTCTCTCTCTTTTCACTTATTTTTATTTTTTTCTTAAATTTAATAAAATTATAAAAAAAAAAAAATGGACGGTGCCAGTTGCTTTGAATTAAAAAAATAAAAACAAAAAATAATAATAAAAAAAGAGAGCGAAAGTCCATCGTCCATGTGACCGTTGGTGTTCAATCCTTCCTCTCCTCCAATCCTTGAAACACAACGTCCACCAAATATTCCTCAACACTCCAAAGATTTTTTCTTCGAAATACCAAAACTACCCGTGATTGAAGTAAAGCTTTCAAGTCCTGTTCCGTAATTTCCCCTGGCAATAAATGGTCAAATAACAAATCCGAAAAAACGCATCGTAATCACACGCTTTCCACATAAAATCACGAGTCATCGTCAGCATCTCTCTCTTTGCAGATTACACTCTCAGTCGCACACACTCAGGCTCGCTCGCTTGGCTGTTACTGTTAGCGTTAACAGGTTGTACCAATTAATGGCGAGTATGGCGTCGATCGGATCGCTCAAAGTTCCGCCATCTGCGTCAACTGCAACGACGTCGTCTAACTCCAACAATCACAGCCGCAGGAGTGCGGTTAAACGACTGGCGTTCTCGTCGTCTCAGCTCTCCGGTGACAAGATTGTTTCTAAAGCTGTCACCATTGATCGCCGAAGGGAGAGAAATCCGATTGTTGTGTCTCCTCAAGCGGTGTCGGATTCGAAAAATTCGCAGACTTGCCTTGATCCTGAAGCCAGTCGAGTAAGTTTCTTTCTCCTTTACAGTAGGGGAAAAAAGTTCTTTTTTTGCCCCCTAAATGAATATAAAATCGAGTTTGCATGAAGCAGCTTGCACATGAACGGATAAAGTTGAGATTTTAGCATTCTTTTTCGAGTACTTGAGCTTGAAAGGAGATGGATTGTGATCGAATAATTTTTGTTTGATTGTTGAATTATTATTTGTACTTGGATCATGTCAAAACGGGGAAAAATAATTTTTTTTTTAAGATTTTAAGTAGAGGTCAAATGTAACAGCTAGCGCATTAACTCATGATTGAAAGAAGAAGAATTGTTATTGAATTTGTGTTTTGTGTGATCATTGGCAGAGTGTTTTGGGGATTATCCTTGGAGGTGGAGCAGGGACTCGCTTGTATCCACTTACGAAGAAGAGGGCGAAGCCTGCTGTTCCGTTGGGAGCAAATTACAGGCTGATTGATATTCCCGTCAGCAATTGTTTGAATAGTAACATTTCAAAGATCTATGTTCTCACTCAGTTCAATTCTGCATCTCTCAATCGTCACCTGTCAAGGGCGTATGCTAGCAACATGGGTGGTTACAAGAATGAAGGATTTGTTGAAGTTCTTGCTGCACAGCAGAGTCCAGAGAATCCCAATTGGTTTCAGGTGATACTGAACAGCATTTCTAGTGTTTCAGAAGTTATTTAGATACTGTTAATGCTTGTGTGTTATAATTTGATTTGGATAAATCAAATGGGTTTGTGTTATTAAAGATTAGTAATCTCTTGTTCTTGGCCTTGCGAATCTTATCAAAGTTAGGTTCAATGATTTACAGGGTACAGCTGATGCTGTGAGGCAGTATTTGTGGCTGTTCGAGGAGCACAATGTTCTGGAATTTCTTGTTCTTGCCGGTGATCATTTGTACCGAATGGACTATGAGAGATTTATTCAGGCACACAGAGAAACTGATGCGGATATCACAGTAGCTGCGCTGCCAATGGATGAAAAACGGGCTACTGCTTTCGGTCTGATGAAGATCGATGAAGAAGGACGCATAATTGAATTTGCTGAGAAACCAAAAGGAGAGCAACTTAAAGCTATGAAGGTAATTTTCTTCTTCTTATATATTCGTTTATTTTTCATTTAAAGATTCGGACATGATATATTGTGGCGACGCTCTGTTTCAGGTTGATACCACCATATTAGGTCTTGATGATGAGAGAGCTAAAGAGATGCCTTACATAGCAAGCATGGGTATTTATGTCATCAGTAAAGATGTGATGTTAAATCTGCTAAGAGATAAATTTCCTGGAGCTAATGATTTTGGAAGTGAAGTTATCCCTGGTGCAACTTCTATTGGGATGAGAGTAAGTATCCTTTTATAGTTTCTTTCCTGTGTCTTTTTTACCCCCCGTGCAGAGATCTCATTTACTTGCATTGTTAACGTAACGAGTAGCTCCATCTGAGAAATTGAAATTTCAATTAAAGTGATGCAATATAGTTCACTGACGTTACAACTTTTTAATTTGCTTCCAGTCTTCTCTGTTCCTGCAATTTTCAGGTGCCTAATTGCTTTTTATTCCAATATAGGTGCAAGCATATTTATATGATGGCTACTGGGAAGACATTGGAACAATTGAGGCTTTCTACAATGCGAATCTGGGGATCACCAAAAAGCCAATTCCAGATTTCAGGTAGTTATTATTCAGTTCTTCAATTTGCTTTCATGTTACTGGGGTGATCATAACTGTGGCCTCTGTTTTACAGCTTCTATGACCGTTCTGCTCCAATCTATACACAACCTAGATATCTACCTCCTTCTAAAATGCTTGATGCTGATGTCACTGATAGTGTCATTGGTGAAGGTTGTGTGATTAAGGTAAATTCCTGAATTTTGGTTCAGCAGCCTTCGAAGATGCTGTTGATGGCTATGATTTATACTGATCACCGTATTATATCATAATCCCAGTCACCTATTGTTTCCAGTGTCGAGCAGTCTTCTCTTTTACATTAACTCTTCTTATCTGTTGCCAGAATTGCAAAATTCACCATTCTGTTGTTGGGCTTCGATCTTGCATATCAGAAGGTGCAATTATCGAAGATACTTTACTTATGGGAGCAGATTATTATGAGGTAGGTAGCATGCCTTAACAATATTTTACTACAATGCTTCCACTCTAGATGTGTAATTCGTTTGAAAAATATTGTGATTGCATGTTAAAAGGATTTGGGATTCCGATTAACTCAAGTGACAATTTTACTTTAATTTTTTTGCTCATGTGATGATTTCACTTTCACTTTCTTGCTCCAGACGGATGCGGACAGGAGGTTTTTGGCTGCAAAGGGTAGTGTTCCAATTGGTATTGGCAAGAATTCTCACATCAAGAGAGCAATAATCGACAAAAATGCTCGAATTGGGGATAATGTGAAGGTTATAATTCTATTTCCTGATTTTTTTCCCCCCCTTAATTCGAGCTTATCTTATGGTGCAAAGTAGTCACTCTTGTCTGTTGATCCCTTAAATATATTTTAATTTTGTTATTCAGATCGTCAATAGTGACAGTGTGCAAGAAGCAGCAAGGGAAACAGATGGATACTTCATCAAGAGCGGGATTGTCACAGTAATCAAGGATGCCTTGATTCCCAGCGGAACCATAATCTAAACTGTCGTCTTCTCAGTTTCATCCCCACCTACGGGTATATTCCCCTCTATGCTCGAGAATGTCATAATCTCAAGTCTGCTTCCACTTTACCTTAGGTCATCTTTTTGCTATAAGCTGTATATTTCCGGGCAGTGTAATGTAATTATGAGAGGAAAATAGGACCTGGAAAAAAGGACATGCTGTAAAGGTCTAGTTATGCAGAAATAAAATCTTTCATTCTAATGTCTGCATTTGCCCTCTTCATCACATCGGATCGGACCTTTGTTTTTGGGTGAAATTCACCTTGATTTTGTTCCAAGTCCTGAGGATGATTGATACTCAATTTAGTCCTACTTATATAACAGTTAAAGGATGATTAATAAAGGCTACACTTAAAACTTCCCGTGTCATTCTGAATAAATACAACAATATGAAGTCTAGTTTATGAACTTTAAATAAAATGATCCAATTTGTTCTTTTTCCATCTGTTCGTTTAAGTATTACAAACTCTCTGTTTATTGTTGAAAATTTATTAATTTGAAACACATCAATCGACAATATATATATTTAAAAAAAAAAAAACAGCGTTTTTCTTATTTCTTTGAAATCAATGAAACTGGCCGGCCAAGTAATTGACGCTTCTCAGCTGCTTAATTCAGCTCTACTTTATGTGTCCTTAGAGCTTAATCAGGTTCCGTTTTGTTTTAGACTTTTAGCTTTCACTGAGTTTTATTAGCAAAGCCTGTTATTTCCTTTTAACTAATTACTAAAATATGAACTCTTTACTAGCAAAGCTGATTATTTCCTTTTAACTATTTACTAAATTATGAACTCTAACCGAGGAATGTCAAATAAAAATTATGATTCTGATCCGTAACGATTCTAAGGTTGATTTACCCAAGAATCAATTTTTCTGTTTGTCCATTGGAGTGAGAAGCATACAGTACGTAGCTATAAAAAGATAATGATCAGATGGGTGCTTAGACTAGTTAAATTAAGGAACTAAAATATATTCTAAAATTTCTTGTATTGAAAATAAAAGATTTAGAGTTCAAATCTTGCGGACATAAATGGGGAGAAGATTGAGTTGGGTAACTTATTAAAAAAAAAAAGGGAACAAAATGCCAATAACAATTTTTGAAGTTTGAAAATGTCCTAATGGAGCTTGAAGGTCAAGACAGGCTGATTATGTATTGAAGCATTCAAAAGTATTATTTAGAAACTTTCCAAAAATATAAATATTTGTCTGGTAAACAAAGGAACCTACCAAAACTAGATTGCTTGGCCGGCCAAGACAATAAAAGAGTAGCACAGTGATGAGAGATTCAATAATAATCAACAGAATGATTTTATTAGTCCAAATAAGGACATAAACCCTCTTTTTTTTATAATAGAAGTAAACGAATACCCATATTGATTATGTTTCTCACTTCTCAAAACAAGATATATTCAATTACGGTTTCCAATATTTCATTTACGAAATCATGTCTTGCTGCTTAAAGTAGGCAACGTATCTCGCCAGAACATATCTAGTAAATTAAAACATGGAACAATATAAATACATGAAAACGCAGGCTGCGGCATAGCAATCCCGAGGAATTTCCTCATTATGTATTAGCCTCAATTAAAATGAAGCATGCTATACATTATAGAAAATTAGAAATTAATAACAGTCTCTCCCAATGAGACCACAAGAACAGAAAGCAATTTTGCGAAACATAGTTGCTACATATATTTATTGTATACAACACCCAATTGAGTGTCTGATATCACTTTTGGAAAGGAATATTAGTGGTGGCGATCACATTTAGATTAGTCTTCTTTCTAGCTGCCAAAACAAATTTCTCAGTCATATCGAGGTCTTCTAGTTTGCTGCCATTTGGAAGTTTCCAATCAAAATGATATAACAACTGAGCAAGTGCAAGTTCAATACTTGCAGTAGCAAATCCTATGCCTGGACAAATCCTCCTTCCTGAACCAAATGGAAGCAATTCAAAGTGGTTTCCTTTAAAGTCAATTGAGGAACCTTCAAACCGCTCTGGCTTAAAGCTTTCAGGATCTGCCCAGACTGCTGGATCCCTCCCAATTGCATAAATGTTTATGAAGATCTTGGCACGAGCCGGCACCGTATATCCATTAATCTCACCGCTTTCAACTGATTCTCTAAAGGATAGCGGAGCCGGAGGGTGTAATCTGAAAGTTTCTTTGATAATTGCTTTCAAGTAATCCAGATTTTGGATGTCCGGCTCTTCAATTTTGCTCTTTCCTTTGCATGCCTCTCTTACCTCTTCTTGTGCCTTCTTCATGACTCCAGGGTTCTTTATCAGTTCTGACATTGCCCATTCAATTGACGTTGCCGAAGTCTCACTCCCCGCAGCAAAAATGTCCTGTAATTTACAGACCTTGTTATTCTACGGAGTTATTCTCTTTTGCATATGTCCGAATTTTGTTAAAATCTCAACCAGTATTATTCCATATAATGATGTTGCTTGTACGTCTACACTGGAGAATTTTTATATGATTATAATTACATGGATAGGTATGTATATTTCTGTCAAGATTATGTACATATAATTATGCATTAGTGTAACGGACTTACCAAAATGATAGCTTTAATCTGGTTGATTGTGAGATGGAACTTATTCTTATTATCCTCCTCATAACTCAAAAGTGTGTCAACAATATCTTCCTGATCATCAGCTTTGATATGACTCCTGCTCCTTTTCAACCTATGTTCCGTGAGAATTTCTTCAAGAATCTTATCCATCTTCTTATGAATGCTCAATACTCTGGCCTTGACCCCCGTTATGGAACTAAGGAATTCGAGTGAAGGATACACGTCAAAGATGTCAAAGCCTCCAGCAAGGCTCATAATTTCCTCGAGCACTGTGATAAAATTTTGCCCATCTCTGCGCTTGCTGCCAAATGCTGCCCTAGCAATAAGATCATTTGTCATGGAATAAAACTTTTCACCGAGATTTATGGCATGTCCCTCAGACGATGAAATGAATTGAACAAGATTCCACACCTCCTCTTCCCTTATCGATCTGAATGATTGCACGCGCTTACTGCTTAAGAGCTCCAGGGCAGCTATCTTTCTGACTTGTTTGCAGTAATCATTGTAAGGAGAGAAAATCAAACTTTGATGATCATATGATAGTACCCCGGCAACATATAATTCGGGCTTTCCCGTAAATTTGAGCTCGTTAGTCTTGAACACCTCTTTGGCTGCTTCAGCTGATGAAATGACAACTGAAAAAACCTGACCAAGCTGTAGCTTCATAACAGGACCATATTGTTTGCTTAATCTCGTAATGGCATGGTGCGGCAATTCATGACGAGCCAGCTGATGCAAGTTGCCTATAATAGGCAGAGGTTTAGGCCCTGGAGGAAAATTGCCTTGGCCTTTGGAAACTTTCCAATATCTAACAAGTACCAAGAAAAAGAGAAGAGAAGTTAAAATGACAGGCAATGATGATGGCAATGTGAGCATCTGGGTTAATGAATAAAAATCCATTGACATTGTGTTGAAGTTTTGTTTGCAAAGTAAATTTTTGTGAAGTGCTTGATGCCGTTTAATTTGGTCCTTCAGTCCTACTTATATGGCAGTTTTTGGGATGATAATTAACAAGAAACAAATATGAGCATTTTGGTTGTTGAAGAAGAATCCACTGACAATATTAGTTTTTGAAGTCTTGTTTCACCGCCCTATGGATGCTTGATGTTGTTTTAATAGCCGCTTAGGGATGATAAAAAAGACTTAAATATTTTGAGAAAAATGAACGTTTAGTCCAAAACATTACACAGAAACATTAGTATAACTTTTTATATGCATATCAATATTATGTTCTATGATATAAATGATAGATATTTGTTTATGTCTCTATATTTAGGTTAGGTATCTACTGAGTTCTTACAGTTTGAAAAATACCTTAAAATTAAAATATATTACATTCTTAATTTGGGGACATTAATAAAAAATATTTTAGTTAACTAAATTTGTGTTTTGAAATATTTTTTAAAATATAAAAACTAAGTAGACACTTAATAAAAAATATAGGAATTAAACCAGTATTTATCTTAATATTAAAATATTAAAGTATTGATGGTTGGGTTGGCCAATATAATATAATGACAAAAATGATTGAATATAGAGTTCATATATGTAGTGTGAACTTGGATACCAAAATTTATATTTAGTCCATTATTATTATTGAGCCCAAGTGCTTAGTAAGTTTGATCTAGAATACTTCGATTAGTAGTCTTAATTAAAAAAGCAGAAATGCTAGACATCTAAATATTTAAGTTTAAATTTGAGTTTCAATCGATATGGTATTCATCAATTATACAGTAATTAAGTAATTTTACAAGTTATGAAATTCATTATTTAATAAATGAGTGATACATAATATTAAAATTTAAGTTAGAACTCAAATAATAGAATCTCTAACATTATTGTTCAAAAAATAATTATATATATATATATACACACACATATATTTGTCTCTTTGGAAGTTGAAATTGTCAACATTCAAACTAAGTCATATATTTGTGTCTTTGGAAGTTGAAATTGTCAACATTCAAATTAACACGCCGTATGTTGAAGTCAATCGTATAAATTATCAATTAAGGACGACGTTAATTTTAAAGACATTTAACGTTTATGTTGGTTACAATTGTTTCCAATACGAGGAGGAATAATTCAGGGCTCAATATGCCACGCCAAAGACATGAGGTTAAAATCGACATATTATATATATGATTTAGGGGCTAGTTGAATAATGCTGTAACTTTTACAATAATTATAATTAACTTTAATTTAAAAATAATCAGTTGTATGGTTAATTATTTGATAAATTTTGAAAATAGTTAAAATGGATATAATGTTTGAATAAAATTTCCTTTACATATAAATAAATATGTATTTTTAATAATTGGTAACCAAACAACATAATAATATTATTTTTACTTTACCGATTTCATTTTGTTTATTTTCTTATCTCAAAATAATTGATAATAAAATATCATTTGATTCATCTTAAACTTACTACTTTTTATTGCTAATAGATATTTTAAGTTTACGTAATAAACAATCAGGATAACTAAAGAATTTCTTTCGTATTTTGTATTACCATAAATAGCAATTATAAAACTAGGCTGCTGCTAAGTCTGAATTTTGACCGTAGGATTCAAAGCAAAAAAACAATAACTGTAGATCTAACGGTGGAAGCCATGGTCTCGTATCCAATATAACTTGACCCAATTAGTTATTATATGAGAAAAAGATTGATACAACCTAAATTTTCATGAAGGAGAACACAAAACTTTCTAATGTTTTGAAAAAGAAATTCAAACACCAACTTGTTAATGGATTCAGTTAATTTTAACAGAAACTTTTCTTAAACTTATAATTACTATTATCTCTCTCTGACATACAAGTCAATATTAACTTGTTCATTTTACTCATAAATTATTTATAAAATTACAAAATACTCTTATTTATAAGGGCGGTCCGAACTTTTTATAGAAATTTAATTTAATTTTTTATTTTCTTCCAATTTAACCATTAGTTGTTAATTAAATTACAAGAGTACCCTCATTTATAATGGCTAAAATCACTAAATCATCATCATCAATGGAGCTCCGGTGTTCTCCTCTCCTCTTCCTTACCCTTGCTCTTCTGCTACTTTCTTCAAGCATCTCGAGCCTTGGCCAATCCTAATGTATCTCCTCGAACGAAAGATTCAAGCAAGGAAGTAATCATGGTTGATCGTTTGGAAGCCAAGCGGTTGGCCAACGAACGAGAAATCCAAGAGAAGACGTCAAATTGAGGCAATTAGTGGAGCATGGGCAATGATTGGTCTCACAGTTGGCCTAGTAACTGAAGTTCAAACAGGGAAGAATATTCCAGAGCAGCTGGCTGGTTACTGGTCTGCCATTGTCCATTTTTCTGTGCATTAGACACTGTGCAGACGTGATTTTGTTGAATTCAAGCAGTGGCAGATCCATCGGCTTCAGGTCACGAGCAGCGGCTGGGCACGAGTAGTAGTAAGAGCAGCGGCAAGAAGAGCGCGGCACGAGCAATTGCCGTGACAGGTGGACTACAACCATAATTAAACAGACACTAAAATACCAAGAAACTTCTCATTTCATAAATGTATATATTGACAATTCAACTACATATAATCATATATATGCAAGAAATTTGTAGCCTTACTGCTAACTGGTCAATTTGAAACCATTTTATTTTTATTTTTATCTACATTCAGTCTGGAAATATCAAGTCATCGTATGGAAAGAATGGGATGCAGCCATGGGGAGGACGATGAAGCTAGCTAAGTAGCAGCCCTGATTACTACTGTTATTATTTTTGCAACAAACTGCATACTCAAAACCTTCTGAGCAAAGTTTTCCTCTGCACAAACACAAATTAAAGAATTTCTATCTCCGTGGTTGGTGTGTGAGGGGAACCGATTCATTGGCCTCTTGCTTTTATTTTAAGGGTTAAACCAACTGGGTTATCCTATTCAAATGACTGAAATGCCCTTACTCATATATACATCACAAATCATAACTGTCAAAATTCAATATTATGAAGGTAGAGTAGTCGACGACCTGTGTGATAGAAATGGTAGGGATAAGGGAACATTAAACGAGTATTAGGGAACATTAAACAAGTACTGATAGAGATAGCTGGGCTCTTGTTCAAAGCTTTGAAATTAAAAGCAGGATTTTTGTTGTTTTTTTTTTTTGTTTTTCAAAGAGAATTTACTAGCAATTAATAATTTTGACTTATACAATTCAAAGCTAAAATTTTGGAATTCTTTCCTTCTCAGTGATTGTATAAAAGGATTGGTAGAATTGAATAATCCCATTCATTTTTTGATAAGTTTTTTCCGAATGAGAAATATGTCGAGGTTTTATAGGAGTAATGTTGCTGTCTGCACTTTGCTTGTTGCCTATATAGTTATTATATCAATGAGTTCATGTCCCTTGGTAATTTTTTGATCCAATTAATTGAAGAACACTAATTTTATCTCTCTCTCTATAATAATAATATATATTATATATATATATATATATAATATATATAATATGTATGTATGTATGTATAATATATATATATATATATATATATATATGTATGTATGTAGTATGTAGTATGTAGTGTATGTATGTATGTATGTATGTATTGTGTTTTAGATGCTTATATCTTCACATTCTCCACTTTGCAATTGATTTAATCGATCCTTCGATAAAACAATATCTAAAAGACCTTCAACCAATTACAATTCACTCTTGAATTTAGTTTCATTTGGGCAAAACACCCATTACGTTCACATAGAATTCAAATTTTGCAATAAGAAGCACTTTAGTAAGTGCATCAGCTGGATTTTCACATCTGCTTGGATCTTGGACACAGCCATGACTCCCTTTGCAACTTCATCTCTAATAAACTGCAATTTCACATCTACATGCTTGGACCTCTCATGATAGACTTGATTCTTGATCAATTGAATGACACTTTGATTGTTACATAAAATATTCGACTATTTTCTCACTCAGTTAAGGTTTATTGAGGACACCTTTAAGCAACACGCCCTCCTTAACTACCTCGGTTGCTACAACAAATTCAGCCTCAATTGAAGATAATGCCACCACTGGCTGTAAAGATGCTTTCTAGCTTATCATACACATGTTTAATATAAACATATATCCTGAAATAGATATTCTTTTATCTAAGTCTCCAGCAAAATCAGAATCCACCCATAACCTCATTTACTTCACTTTTTGGCTTTTTATACAACAAACCGCAAGCAGAAGATCTCTGAGATATCTCATTTCCCATTTGACAGCACTCAATGAGTTTTGCTTAGACAACTCAAAAATCTGCTGACAACACCCACTGCGTAGGCTATATCAAGCCTAGTGTAGACCACTGCATACATAAGGCTCCCTACAGCCTGTACATATGATATCTCGTTCATCTATAGCTTTTCAGCCTACAGGGATTGAGCTGCTGACAACTTGAATTGAGGATCAAGAAGAGTTAGAATAGGTTTGTTGTCATGCACATCAAACCTCTCTAAAACCTTTTTGATATACTTTTTTTGACTTAGAAATAAGGTACTAGCAACTCTATTTCTTGAGATTTCCATGCCAATGATACTTTTGGCATTGCTAAGGTCCTTCATTTTAAACTGTCCATTCAACAGATTCTTGAACTAATCTATCTCATACTTGCATTTGCTTGCAATCAGCATATCATCCACACAAAGAAGTAGATATACAATTGGACCTTGATCTGAGCCACCATAACAAAAACAACTATCATATTTGATTCTGTGGTATTCATTTGTGATCATAAACTCATCAAATCTTCTATACCACTATCTAGGAGATTGCTTGAGCCCATACAATGACTTATGTAGCAAACACACATGATCTTCCTTTCCTTTGCACTCAAATCCTTCAGGTTGAACCATCAGTATTTATGCTTCAAGATTACCATGAAGGAAGGTAGTTTTAACATCCATTTGCCCGAGCTTTAAATCTAATAGCCTACCAAATCCACATTGTCCCTCTGCGCATCTTCTAACTACAAGCCTTGCTTTATACTTTGAAGGCTCAACACCTATAATTCCCTCATTCTTCTTAAAGATCCATTTACAACTAACTAGCTTTCTATTACTTGGATTTGGTACAAGTGCCTAGGTATGATTTCTTTGCTGAGAGTCAATCTCTAATTGTATAACAACAAGCCACTTAACGCTATCCTCACTTTCAACAGCTTTATAGTAACTTCTACGCTCGTCAATTGCCATATCATTAGCACTCAATAATGCATAGGCAATTACATCAACATAACTATACCTCACTAGGGCTCTAGTTGCCTTCTAACTCTATCTTTAGTTAATTGATAGTTCTGCAAGATAGCTTGTTGCAAACTTGGTACCTCAGTGTCTTTAACTCCACTATTTGTTTCATCCTTATAATTAGATGTCTCTTCTTCATCATATCTGTCATTAGAAAACTCCATCTTAAGCTTTGAAGTATCAGCTGGTGTTTCAAAATTATTATCAGCATATTCATCAGTGTTGGTTGCTGCACTTTCTTTGAGTAACGTAGACTCATGGAACACTACATCTTTACTGATAAAATACTTCTTTTGCTATCCACACCAGATCATGTACCCTTTAACTTTATCAAAGTATCCAACAAAGTCCATTTTCAAGGTTCTAGCATCAAGCTTGCCTTGATTTTATGAACATAAACAAGGCACCCTTAAAATTTTCATACTTTGCAGGCCTCCCTGACCACATCTCTTTAGGTGTCTTTGCTAATGTCATAACTTGGTTCTGTCTTTTTCAGAAACAGCAGGCATTGCCACTAACACAGGCACTGATGACCTTTACAATACATACAAGCCATTCTCTTTTATCCCTTTCATAATTGTTTTAGACCTTTTTCATTATCTTTAAAGTACCATTTTCAGACTTAAAGAAGTATCATAGGCTATTAAGCATGCCTAAAGAGATCAAATTTCTCTTTAGCCTAGGAGCATGCCTAATCTCATGTAGAGTTTTTATGGTCCTATCAAACTTTTTGATTCTCACAAACCTTATACCAATAATATTATACACATTGTTGTTTCCCCGTGAGGACTCTACCATCATCCAAGATTCATTTACATAGAATAAACTTCTATCAAGACACAAGTGAAAGGAGCAACCTTAGTCTGTATGCTATATGAGGCCACTAACAAATTAGCACTGAGTTATCCATCTTTAGAAGCATCATTAGAGGCTAAAACTGCATCCACTATTCTTTCTTGACTCTATTTTTTCTTCTTTTCTTGGCAATCTCTGATATAATGACCTTCCCTTTTGCAGTAAAAACATTTCCTCTTCTTCTTCTTTTTATCTATATTTTCTTGGTTCTTTACTTGCCCATTTCCTTGATTGTTGTTCTTTTGGTCCTTTCTTCTTTCTATTCTGGCAACCAGCCCTTCACCATTACTCACTTCATGCTCATTATTCTTTTAAATCTCCTTTCAGCTTAGATAAACTTTGACATTCTCTAATGTCAGTGTTGTTACCATACAACATGGTGCCCACAAAAGCCTTCATAAGACTTTGGCAGTGAGCTTAACAAGAAAAAAGCTTTATCTTCACCTATCTTCACATTTTCAATCCCTTCAAGATAAAAAATGACTTTGTTGAAGGTGTCAATATGTTCTTGAATGGACACCCCCTTCCTTCATTGAAAAGGTGTACAATCTTTTCTTTAAGGAAAGCTTATGTGCCAAGGATTTGTTCATGCAAAAAGCCTCCACCTTATTCTATATCCTAAGGGCTGTCCTCTCATCAGAGATTTCCCTCAAGATTGAGTCATTAAGGCTCAAAACCAAGGTGCTACGGGCTCTGTTTTGAATTTGCTTCTTCTTTTCATTAGTTTTAGAACTTGTTGCCCCATCCAAATCTTCTTCTTCTGGAGCTGATTCAAGGCCTAATGAATAAGAAGAGCCCTCATTTTCATCTTCTAAAGTGAGAAATCACCACCAATAGTGAATTTCTCAATTTCTGATTGTGGAGGTGACATGGCTGAGATCCACCGAGCTCTGATATCATTTGTTGAATCTTTTAAGTCTTAACAAGTTAATTCTTTATGAATCTTAATGAATTAAGTACAAAGAAACTAAGTCAAAACAAGAAAACAGAACCAAGGACAGACCTAGAAAAGGATGAACAAGGCACAGGCAACCACTTTTTGAAAGAAAAATATACTCTCTTTATTGACCAAAACTATCAAAATACAAATGGATTCTACAGAAGGATTTACACAGATTACGATGAAATAGATTCCATGTAATTTGGTTAATAGACGAAGAAGAAAGAGCTCTCGTATTAGGTGTCATCAGCTTCTATTTATACTGATATTTTTGGAAATGCATTAACAGATTATAGCTAAGTCTGCAATGTCAACAAAAATATCTAACAGACCCCTTTAGCTGAAGTTAATCTGCATATTGCCCCACACTTCTTCTCATTGTGCATTTGGGTCAAAAACTCAGATACTTATAGCTTCACAAAAACAACAAACTTTATTAACACGGGCAATATGTGAAAACTATGAAACTGATGGGGTAAAGAATAAAACTTTACCTAGATAAAACTATGTGAAATCCATTGACATTCAATTATTAATTTGCACAATGTATATATCTACATTATTTAAGTGGCATAATGATAATTAAAGCCTCTCCCCACTCATATCAATAGGGTTCCAACTTCAAACCTCTTGTTTCAGTCCAAAAAAATTCACTAGCTGTATTAACTGACACACTAATAATTGTAATATACATGTATTAGTTATTTTTATCCTTTCCATGTTGTTAAATATTATTTTGTTTCTTTGATGGAGACCGTATCGGAGGATTCTTAGGTGTAGGAACTGGCCTCAAGCTCCGGCGGGCTCCGGTCACACTCCGATGGATTAAACTTGCTGTTTGAGAGTTCAAGAAAGAAAAGATGGCTAAAATTAACAGAAATTTAGATCATATGAATCACAAACAACCATATCACATTGATTTTATATAAATATATTCAATTAATATTAAAAAAAAAATAGCACCTTGGATAGCTGGGAAATTCGCAATTTTTGCTTCTAACGCCAATATTGGCCATGAATCCGTTGGTGAAACTATATAGGGAACAAGCAAAGCACACAGTGCAACATTAATCCAATGGCACCACCTTGACATATTTCCTAATATGACAACACTGAAGATAATCCTCAGTATCAATTAAATTGTATTTGATTAGAACTTAAGTAGAAACATTTAATTGTCTTATATAAACATGGCAACCAGCGTCACCTAACCTCATTCCAATTTTTTATATGTATACATATATATTTTTATTTGATCAACGAAACTATATGAAAATTGGACGGTTGCAGTTAAAGAGAATGAAGAAAGTTGAGTTTTCTGCTTTGAAATTGTCCAAAGTCAAAAAATAATAATAACAATAAAATCCTCGGATAACTTGTAAACCTGCATTTCAGAGTTTCAAATATACCTTATTAAATTCATTATCCTATGCTACAGTATGTCAGAGAAAAAAAAAAAATTAACTAGCAGTTTGATTACACATTATTTAAGGTATTGATGGCCAATTTCTCAGATTGGTTTTCTCTTCTTTTGTTAAATATCATAAATGATTTCATTAGAGATAATAAAGATGTAAATTGGGATAGCGAAGCGTCACAAATTTGAGACATTGTTCTTAATATATCTTTTCAAAAGGTACAGTATGAACAAAGTCCAATTAAATTTTTTTTTACCACTGTCTCTTTCAGAATTGGAATTCAGTTGGTAAGCCAAATAAATTGTTACAAATTTAAGACATTAAAGCATATATATACATATACATATATGTATATATGAATGATGTGATTTAATGAAGGTAGTACAAATTTTCCGGACAAATGAAACACAAAGCCATAGGATAACCTTGTTAATTTAGTATTGTAGAACTTCGGCAGACAAACAATAATGATCAATGAGATTCAATATATATATATATACACACACACTCTCTCTCTCTCTCTCTCTCTCACACACACACACACACACACACACACACACACATGTTTAATTCAGCAGGTTTTATAAGATTTGGGATGTCTATAATTAATCAAATTAATATTGTTTACGCTCACTATAAGAGACCAACTGGGTTATTGATGACTTTCTCGGTCTATTTTAGTTAAACGAATCAACGTGCATACATATATTCCCTTGTATCGATGCCTTTACAATATTACTAAAAACTAACGAATATTGATTTTGTATGTAAAATTGATGTGACCATGAGTCGGATCTGTGCCGATCGAAATTTCTTGTTTGTGCTACAAGAGGCTTTATAAACCAAGTGAGCTTATCCATCTCGGAGCAAAAGCCAATGTACGTGTCAGCCTTTGATGGATGTAATAAGTATGTACCAGGGCTAAAAACAAAGCTTTTTTTTTTTTTTTTTTTTTTTTCTGTTATACCAATTGATGCAATAATTAACAATAATCATTAGTTAATTTGTATAGAACTTGTTTCATGTATAGTTATGTGGTCAGTTCTGGTAGCCGGTTCCGGAGAGCTTCTACGGAAGAGAGCTTTCTTCAAACTTTGACGACGGACTAACCCTTCTGTCATACTTACATGGACTAAAACTTCCTGTTCAGAGCTCAAGACAGAGACAAAGAAACTTAATTAATAATGAAAGTACATAAGAACCATTTTGATAACTAAAATACAATTTGAACATTTTCACCTTGGATGGCAGAGAAATTCTGAGTTCTTGCTTCAATCACCAAGGACCAAAAACTCATTGATAAAATAATGTAGGCCACAAGGAAAGAGCAGACTGCAGACAGCAGCATTATTCTTGTGGAGCCTTGATATTATTATTAAAACTATGTACGTACGACCCTTTAATTAATTTTCAGTTAATTCTCTGCAAATTTGATTGCCGCAAGAAACATTTAACTAGCAATCATTTTATAAATGGATATCTAACATCCACTTTGAATTGTACAAGTCAAATAGCATGCAAATACTTAAAAAAACCACATTATTTTGAAGCCATTAAACTGCATGAATTTTCTGATTGTCAATTGTTTAATTCATTTTTTTAAAATGTGTGAACTTCCTTGCATTTTGCTACTTTTCAAACATCGACGAAAACCATCGAGTAGGTTACTATTTTCATGTTTGTTATCTAATAAATTAAGCAATAGACATGTTCAAACATAATGTATATATATTATCTATATATCTATTGCCATTGACAACTGAAAAGTTAATCAAGAATGTATGTAGTCTATAAATGCGACTTGGTCATATACACTAATACGTGAATAAAATGAGATTGAACCAAATGGGTCAACTTGCTAATAAGGAATCAGTATCTGTTGATGCATTTTACATGTAGGGAAAATTAAATATTGGTAAATATGGAGAGAGTTAACACAGAACAAATTTAGAGATAATTTTTTAATTCTATGGGAAGGTTTTGATTTATACCCCTCCTTATTTATTTAATTTATACCCCTCCTTATTTATTTAATTTTTATTGGATTACATTATAGGAAGGGGTCCGGCCTAACCTCCACCATCTCAGTGGTTTAAAAAACAATATTGATTATGTGATTTTTATATATATTTTTCTCACTGTCCATGGGTGTAATGAGTCGGACTGCACAAAGCCCGTCGACATTTTTTAAATTCATTTAAACAATGAGTGGTGATATTTTTGACCGTTTGTTAAGCGTTAAACCCATCTCTAAACATATCAATCTTATAGTCACTTGCTACTTGAAATTTGGCAGCTACTGAAACCCCCTTTTTCGAATTCCTCGATGGTCAAGCATCATACAAGAAAAAGGAAACATAAGAAGTAACTTATTGGTACTGTTTCCTTTTTTCAAATTTTTTTTTACAATTTATTGTATGTTGTTATTACCATCTGCAGTTTCATACTGGTTAAAACTTTCCATTAATCTCTCTATGTTTGATGATTAAGTAAAATCTAAGATTTGGGGCGGTTTTGGGGGGGGGGGGGGGTGAAGGGGGGAGGGGGTGCGGAAAAAAGAAGAGGAAAACAAAAAGGAGCATGAAAATTATGCAGTGGAGTTAATTTGATATTAGATTTTTTTGTTCATAAAATGAAACTATGGGAAAGATTTGCATAGATGATGACTTTTTCTCGAGTGACACAATAAACAAATATCTATTCTATTTAAGCTACAACAACAATATGTAATGAAGGGTTTTATATTTATAAGAGTTTTGATGAGTCTCTAACGTAAAACACTGTTTTAATAATAATATCACTTAGTATGGTTTTATTAGGTATTTAAGTGGAGTAACACAGTAAAATTTTAATATGATAGTTATGGAATTTATTTAACAAATGGGTTTAATGAATGGGTTAGTAAGTTCAGATGATCTCTCTCATCAACTTATTTTCGATTAGTCGAATTCATTCTTAGTCGAAAAAATAGAAGTATCCATTTTTGTTAGTGAAATCAATGATCTGCAGTCTCTCTAAAATAGTATCTGAGTCTAGGTATAATTCCCCAAATGAGAAAGCTCTCTATATGAGGATTAATTTACAACCAGTTTCTCAACACTAGTGAATATTAATTAATATTATTAGAGATCGTTAGTTGGTACCACCCCTAGCTAGTCATCCACACTGATCAAGCTAATATACCATGTCGTATAAGTTGCATACCATTTTATTCAACTTTGCCAAATTGGAAACAAAATATATCACCCAATTATAACTCTATCTATTTCACAAAAATAATCAAATGCTCCAATTAAAAGTTTACGGAAGATGTGTCTATAACCATGTAATCACCTTGATTAAGTGACAGCGTGGCTCATCTAATTAGGTCAATCAAGATTGAAAGATTAATAGTGCAACACATCCCAAATTTTTTATCCCAAAAGTTATTAAAAAAAATATGGCATTTATCAATTGGTTGGTGAGATATCCCACTTTCTTCTTCATGACACAAAATAGAATGAAGCATATATACGGATCACAAGCATTTATTTGTAATGTTTAATAGCATTTGGGCATATAATTTATTCGAAAAAAAGTTAATGTAGCATATATATGTAAACAGTTACAAGAAATGGACATCTCTGCAGATACTAAAATGCAAAGTTGAGGCTGAACTGCAGTATTTAAACTACAATATAATGTTGAATTATATTTGAAGGGGGGGTTTTCGATTCCCTAAAGTGCATGCAGTGGCATAGCCAGACTTGAGAGCCGTTGAGGTCAAATTTAGTTTACTTGAATTTAATTTTCCTCAAGTATTTTCATTTAATTTTGGATTTAACATACGTATTTAAAATGATTTTGGTGAAGAAAATACTACTTTGAACCTATTTTAGCCAGTGAGGATAAATAAAAATTGATATTAGAGAAAATAAAATTTTTAATTGAAGATTATCTGAAAAAAATTAGAACCAGCAGGAGCAGTTTCCCCCAACTAGTCCCTATCTGCCTCCGATGTCTGCCCACTGGCTACGACTCCCGCTCGACCTTGGGCTTTCAACACTTTTGGTAACTGCCCTCAGATTCCGTCTAGCTAGACTTCCTGCCAGAGGCAAACACAAAAATACACAACTCATAAGGACTGCTGCAATAATCCACGGAAAGGAAAAAGCACTTACGAGTGTTCGAACTAGCTAGTGCCCTCAGTGGAGCAATATGCACCTTGGACAATTGAAAATTCAGGAATTGGGCCAAGAACTCGTTGATAGTACTAAAAAGGCTACAAGCAGAGCACAAATAGGAAGAATGCTCTTCATTCAGAATATGGGTTTAGCGTTAGTTATTTCCATATTTGATCAACTTCGCGTCTGAGCGTGTCGCATATATATTGACAAACCACTCTCACCTTTACGCTCGCTTACAAGTCTATTGCCAAAGTCTAGTGCAGTATGGTTTCAAATTCTAAACATTCTCATAACTACTGTGAAATAAACGCGTAAAACTTAGTATATACATTATTTTTGGGTGAATCTGACCGTTGAAATATACCTAATTTGTTATATGAAACAACTATGTGGAAAAATAATTTAAACTTCCAATTCCAAAAACTTGCAGAGTTATATATATATTTATATATATATATATATATATATATATATATATGTATGTATGTATGTATATATATAAATTAAGTTACTGGGTGGTATTAAACCATAATACTAAACGGAGCCTATGTCTAATTTCAGCTTTTCCTCCATTATTGGCTTAAATTACACGGGTGCATGAGACGACTTTGACATTTTTGAGCCATTTCAGACCACAACGAACGTCAGACCAGTTAACAAAAGCAGTCAAAGACAGTGGGATTCGGAGTTCATACCACTAGCTCCACACAACCTAAAGCATTCATGGGGATCGTATGGGGACCATTCCTGATAAATCCATGAAAAAATATCCAGATTGAGCAATCAAATTAATTTTCTTTTGAGAGAAAGCACCATTATGATACGTTTGAGTGTGTGTATTAAAATTGATATTTTAGTTCTTAATTCTCTTAAAATTCAAACTTGAGTGGTCAATCAAAGAAAATTGTTTAAAAACAGCTCGATCAAGTCCATTGTTGAAAAGTCAAAAGTCACATGCTTGGTGAAGCTCTCCTATAAATACCGAGCCATTTCGTTTAGTAAAAGCATTCCAAATATGTAGAATTGTAGAGAGCTTAGATGAAGAGCTCTTTGAGAGTGCAAAGAGAGTTCTCTGTGAGAGAGTCTAGAGAAAGGGATCATCTGCAAGTGAGCTCTTAAAAAGTTTGGAAGAATGTTTCCTTGCGTAGTCAGTTGGGTTCTACACTATTTGTAGAGATGTAAGAGAATCTATTGGGAAAACTATTTTCTTCAAGAGTGTGTGAGTATAGTGGGTGTATTTGAGTATTGGGGAACATGAGGTTTTGTTACTCAAATTTGTATTCTGTTAATTGTTAATAAAACAATCATTCTCTCTTGCCTTTGTAGACGTAGGCTTTATTACCGAACCACGTTAAATTTTTGTGTCCTTTATTTTTTATGAATATTTGATGCGTATTGATTCCGCATTTGAGCACAAGTGGTATCAAAACACAAGAAATGACGCTTCTAGAGCACAACACCGCTACGAGCATGTTGTCACCAACATTTAATAACATTGCGTTATGGTTTAGAAATCAGTAAATTCAGCTAAATAAATTATAGATTTACATATAATTCATTAATTTTTCGAAAGCACTTCTTGCCAGTATCAGCATCTACTATAAAGGATCCTACCGAGATTTCAAGGTCGGAACAAGGATTTTAGTTTTGGGGTCTGGGTGTTTCTGTGGGGCGGGCGAAAATCAAGAAGTCACAATTTTAAGTTTGCTATGACATAAAATGAGAACCATAGTGCAGAAATACAAACTTGATTAGCATAAATTTTGAAAATTAAGGGGCATATGTATAAATGCATGCATTGTATACATGCATGCATACATACATAAATACATACATACATTTATATATATAAAGTGCTGATCTGGTGCAGAATCCTGGATTGGAACATTTTTAATAATAATAATAATAATTCTCTAGTGAGAACATATTTATTTTAACAAAGTGATGATACTACTAACAAATAAGAAAACATAAATTTCAATACACCAATAGACAAATAAACGCAGTCCCTAATGTATTAAAATCTTTATTTTTTTATTTTTTTATTTAGTGTGCATCCAAAGTGAGGATGTCTTTACTAAATAAGGATTATATACACACATTATAAAAAAAAAAAAAAAAACTTTGGATTAACAGCCAGTACCGGTACCGGTACCGGAGTACTAATAAATAAACTTCTTCTTTCTAACTTTGATGAACTAAACTTCCTGTCATATTAATTAGAAGTTCAAAGCAAAGACTAATCAATAAATAAAATTACTATGTAAATGATTAAATTCTGATTAATATTTAGAAGAAATTAATTGAAGTTGTGAAGATTGAATTGCACCTTGGATAGCTGAGAAATTCTGAATTTTGGCTTCTATTAGCAAGGGACATGAACAAACTGACAAAACTATATAGGCAATAAGCAAAGTGGAGACAGCCGCATTTATTCTTCCATGCACCTCGACATTATTATTATTCCAATAAGAAATGGAGAAAGTACTTGGTTACAGCCAAAACAATTGAACTGTCAATGCTTTTATACAACCACTGAGAAGGAAGAAAAATCAGAATTCAAGCTTCGAATTAATTGTACTCGGAATTGGAAAAGTTCAGGCCTTGAAATTGAAGTTGTCAAAGGAGCATTTAAATACTTAGCAAAAAGAAACTCTGCGTCAACTTTGAAAGAGCTAGCTATGTCACACATCAATAATGACAGCCACTTTTGTACAAATTAGCAGGTATGTAATATAAGGATATTGACTGATAAATAATATTTTTTTTTAATTATATAAGTTTATGATAATTTTATATATTTAATTTTTTAATTTTCTTGTAGCACATTAATTTGTAAATATTTATTTGTACAAGGTAGTGTAACTCTATCATTATTTATTAAACATATATTATTAGTACATCCACATAGATAGACAAATAACCGTATATACAAAAAAGTTTCAAATAAGACGATACTTGGTATAATTAACCCTGTTATTATTATCATTAAAATATATACTAAATTTGTATTAACTAATTAATTTTCCATCATTTCAGTAGAGAAATAATAATAATATTCATCAAAGTAGAGGTAGAGAAATCATCTTAGTTAATGCGGTGGGCCCTATCCTAGTGCTGATCTTTCTCGGCCATTTCACCAATTTAAAGAGCCATGATAACAGCCAGTTCTTTACCTGGGATGGGATGCGGACAAGAAATTAACCCCTTTGGTACTCCATATTATATATCTTTCACATATTCAAAAACTTTTGTTAATTATTCAAAACGACACCGTATATATAGAAAGAGAGGCAATCTTTAGAAGAAAATTGAAAGCCAAAGGCTTAAATTAAACAGAGGGCAAATCGAGCATCAATTTTTACGAATGGGATTAGGTTTGACCTTGGCAATGATAATGGGAAGAACGAGAATAAATCAAGCATCATTTGAGTATTATTTATTTATTTATTTTTAAAAGAAAACGATTAAGGAAAATTGGAACTAATTATATCTCTTGCCAATAATTTTTTTTTTATAAAAAAAGAGGCTCTTGCCAATGACATCAATTTCAGGGCCTCAAACATAAAAAGCCAGCAAGTTTGAAAAGGTTGCTTTGCTTTCTATGACCGATTGCTGAAATTGCTTTTTGGATACATTTTGCATTCTTTTAACAAGAGGAAATAAGAAAAGAAAATTAGAGAGGTTGAGCAATTATGCCTTTCCAGGTCCAGCAAGACGTTTTCCTTACTGCTTCACTAATATTGCTGAAACAACTTATCTGAAACTATATTAATATTTAGTTTTGAGCAAGTGGAGAAGATAATATGCTAAGCTTGGACCAAATTTGACAAAAATGAATTGACTTTTTGTATTTCAAATGATAGGTCATACGCAATGATGCAAGCAAAAATAAGAATAAATTTAGAATTTCAAGGGCTATTCTGATAAAGATAATTTATTATTAATTTTTTAAGAATTAAGATATGGAGTTTAGCAAGATAAAATGTTGGAGTTAAATATCACTACCCGTTAATTAGTTCTCGAGATTTTCTTTAAATAAGGCCCAAAAGCCTACCTTGGGCTTGCAACGATAAAAGCAAGAGAGGTAATATTGATTCCTTCAATTCATTTCACTAGCCCCAACTTTCCAATTTATCTCATTTGTTTTTAGAAATAAATACCCTTATTAATAAATTAAAAAATAATTAAAATAAATATTCTTTTTATTTGTTTCTTTAGTCTATGCACTCTCTCTCTTCTCTCGGGTTGTCAATGATAAAAGGTCTATTCCCAATTTCCTACTTCTTTTGCTAATGCATTCCCAGACCTTGCAAGTGAAATCAAGGATATAGTTTTGTCTATAGAACCTGCAATGGATTTTGTTATTTGGCAACTTTCTAAAGATGGAAAATTGTCTCTTGCTTTGGCATATTTTCACTTTCTTCTTGATTGCTGTTCATGGAGCTCTGATATTTTGGAAGCTTTTTTGCTAGCTAAATTTTCTTTTCATGTCTGGAAATTGTTTATTTGGTATTGTATTCCGGAACTTGGGCAATTTGGAAGTTCTTCGTGGGACTGTCCTTTATCCTGCATTATTCCACCGTTCTTTAAATCTTTGGAGGTTCTTATGTTTTGTAGTCCTTTATAATATCTAGAAGTCCAAAATTTTAATGTGGTTCTTTATCATCCTTCGTGTAAAATACATAGTGGTGGTGGTGATAGACTAGGTCTAATTATGGAGAAATTTTATGGTCAGAATTTCTCCTAATTATGACATTGATAGAGTATTTGAGAGAGGGCAAAAATATATCTATTGTTAATTATTTTATAAATTTATAAAACGGATCATTCTGAAATAAATGAATTAACTGAAAAGTGGGGCTAATAAGATAAATTACATAGTCTAGTAGAAAAATTTTCCCTTAACAGTGTTTCTCATTAAATTACATAGTCTAGTAGAAAAAT